>JAPDNY010000010.1:103761224-103773676 GCA_029375565.1 Gekko gecko | reverse complement strand
AAAACAGGTTGCTTACCTGTAACTGATGATCTTCGAGTGGTCATCTGTGCATTCACACCCATGGGATTCAGTGCGCCTGCGCTGACCTGGTCGGTGTCTGTACAAAGCTCACAACGGGATTTTCGCGCCCTCCGCCCCCGGGCATGCGCAGGAACCCCACCGCGCATGCCCAAGGGGGCGGGGCACGGACATCCCGCCAGTTCCTTCTGACCGCTATCAAGCCTAGCCATGTATGAGAACAGCTGAGGATGACAGCAGTGGGGAAGGACGGGCGGGCGGTGTGAATGCACAGATGACCACTCGAAGATCATCAGTTACAGGTAAGCAACCTGTTTATCTTCTTCGTGGTCTCTGTGCATCACACCCATGGGAGATTAAAAAGCAGTGGCTCACCTGGAGGTGGGTGTTGTCAGACTCAGGGAGCCGTAGAAGAGAGGACCAGACGACCCAAGTCACCCTTCTGCTGGGCACAGACGTCCAGAGCGTAGTGTTTGATGAACGTGGTTGGCGTGGACCACGTAGCCGCTCTACAGATGGACGAGAGAGATGCGCCCTTCAGAAAGGCTGTTGAGGTCGCCATGGACCTAGTTGAGTGTGCCCTCAGACGAGAGGGAGGCAACTTTTTTGCTAGGGTGTAGCACAGCCGGATCGTCTCGACAATCCACTTGGAAAGTCGTTGAGATGTGATGCGGAGCCCTATGGAGGGCGAGCTGTATGATAGGAACAGCGAGTTGTCACGTCTGGTTGGCTGAGTCCGGTTCAGGTAGAAGAGGAGTGCCCTCTTGACATCCAGGGTGTGGAGCAAGCGTTGCCCGTCATCTTCTGGATGTGGGAAGAAATTTGGTAAGAGTATTTCAGTATTGAGATGGAACTCTGAAACAATCTTTGGAACGAAAGTCAAGTCCGGTACCAGACGAACGCCATCTGGAAGGAAAACCAGGTAGGGTGGATCATGGCGGAGCGCTATGAGCTCGCTAACCCTTCTGGCTGAGGTGACAGCCACTAGGAAGGCCGTTTTCCATGCCGCGTACTTGAGGTCACAAGTGGCCATTGGTTCGAACGGCCGTCTGGTAAGTTGTCTTAATACCAGTGGTAGGTCCCACAGTTCTGTAGGTGGGGCCACAGGAGGGTACAATCTAATGAGGCCCTTCATGAACCGCTTAGCGGTTGGATGGGAGAAAATTGTACGTCCCTCCAAGCCCTGGTGGTAAGCGGAGATAGCCGCCAAATAGACTTTGACTGATGAGTGGGATAGACCCTGGTCTCTAAGGAGCAGGAGGAAGTCCAGAATTTTGTCCAGGCCCACTGTGGTTGGATTGCCTGTAGACTTGTCCAAGTACGAGAGGAACTTTTGCCACTTCCTGCGGTAAGATGAGCGGGTCGATTCCTTCCTCGCATTACAGAGGACCTCTGCAACCCGGGTGGAGAAGTTCAAGGTTGGAGCCTCCAGGCCGTCAACTTTAGGCTTTTCACCTCCGGGTGGAGCACCTTGCCTCCTTCGGTGATGAGGAGATCTCGCACTCTGGGGAAGTGATGGAACCTGCTCCCTGCCAGATGCAGTAGGGTGGGGAACCAGGGTTGCCTGGGCCACCACGGAGTCACCAGGATGCAATTTGGCCGAGATCTGGCCACCTTGTGTACTACTCTGAGGAGTAGGGGCAGTGGAGGAAACATGTACAAAAAAGGGCCTGTCCAAGGCACCAGCAGACCGTCTCCCAAAGAGAGGGGGTCCTTGCCTCCCTGGGTGCAAAAATATCTGCATTTTGTGTTCTTCCGCGAGGCGAACACGTCTATCGTTGGGGTCCCCCATCGGTCGAAGAGTGGTTGGAGGTAGATCTGATTCAGTTCCCACTCGTGATGGTGAGTGTGGCCCCTGCTGATCAGATCCGCTTCGATGTTTAGCACTCCGGGGATGTGTGTGGCGACGGGAACAATGTCGTTGGCAACGCACCAGTTCCAGAGGTCGATTGCTAATCGACAGAGGTTCCTGGAAACAGTTCCTCCCTGACGATTCAGGTAGCTGAGCGCCGTGGTGTTGTCTGTGAGGACAGCAACGTAGTGGCCTCTCAGGATGCGCTGAAAAGCTCGAAGAGCTAGAAAAATGGCCAGTAGTTCCAGGTAGTTGATATGCCTGTGTCTGGTGGCAGCATCCCACCGGTACCCTGTACTGATGCCGTCGAGGTGGGCTCCCCATCCCCATAAGGAAGCATCCGTTGTCAGGGTGTAATGATGTGTGGGGGAGAAAAAGGGGCACCCTTTGTAATGTTGGGGACAACAGTCCACCAGGTGAGAGAGTCCCGCACAGTTTGTGTTGGGATTAGGATTTTTGATTGAGGCATGCGGTGTAGACGGAAACTCTTCAGAAACCAAAGTTGGAGAGGTCTCATATGGAGTTTTGCCAGGGGAGGACCGAAGTCGTGGCAGACATGTGTCCGAGAAGGCGTTGAACGGTGTACGCCGTCGTGGATGGAGAGTCTCGAATTGATGTTGCTAGGTTGGATAGGGTTTGGGCTCTGTCCATCGGTAAGAAAGGCTTTGCCGGCTACAGTGTCGAGTAATGCCCCGATGAATTGCACCCTTTGAGACGGGTGGAGACAGGACTTTTGCAGGTTCACCTGGAGACCTAGTGTTGAGAGGAGGTGTAGGGTGAATGTAGTGTCTTTGCGTAGAGACACCGGGGAGTCGGCCACGAGAAGCCAGTCGTCGATATAGGGGAAGATGGTGATCCCCTGGAGGCGAAGGTGGGCCGCGACAACTACCATGGTCTTGGTGAAGACCCTCGGTGCCGTAGATATTCCGAAGGGGAGACATCGATATTGATAATGATGGTCCCCTATTGCGAAGCGAAGATACTGCCTGTGGGAGGGGTGGATATTTAGGTGGAAGTAGGCATCCTGGAGGTCGATGGTAGCCATCCAGGCGCCCAGCGGAATCAAGGGCAGTAGGGCTTGCAAGGTCGTCATCTTGAATTTTCGGTACCTTATATAGATGTTGAGATCCCGAAGATCCAAGATGGGACGTAGTCCTCCGTCCCGTTTCGGCACGGTGAAGTACCGTGAGTAGAACCCCATCCGTTCGAAGGTTTTGGGGACAGGTTCTATTGCCCTCTTCTCCAACAGGGAGTTGGTCTCCTGGAGAAGAATAGTCGAAGGAGGGGTGGATCGGAAGGTTGGTAATGGTGGGAGGTCTACAAACTCGATGAAATAGCCATTGGCTATAATCGAAAGAACCCAGAGGTCCGTGGTTACGGCTCTCCACGCCGAAAGAAAGGGGTGGAGACGGGTCAGTTCTCTCGACATCGAGAGGGCGGAGTCAAAGACCCTGCTTCGGCCCGCGGTTGGACTTGGGCCTTGCTTGTGGGTGTTGGGTACCGGATCTCGGTCTTGACTGATACGATTGTTTGTAGGCTGGAGACTGACGGGGTCTCCAAACCGTGTCAGGAGACGGTTTCGTTGGGTATGGACGACGGGGAGCATATCGTGACCACGACCTTTGCCTGTAGGATCTTTGTGGCGCTGAAACTCCCAAAGATTTTGAGGCTTTGATGTTTTTATCCATCTCCTGCAAGGCAGCATCGGTGGAGGAGTGGAATAAGCCCTCCCCGTCAAAGGGAGATCCTCAATATAGGACCTAGTGTCCTGAGGTAGAGAGGTGTTTCGGAGCCAGGCGTGACGTCGGATCGATACTGCCGAAGCCATCGACGTCGAAAAGCGTCTAAGGAGTGTTTTGCAGTGCTCAAGAGCTGTTTGGCAACAAGGAGGCCTTCCTTTTGGATGGATCTTGCCTCGGCACGCTTGTCTTCCGGTAGAGATGGAAGAAGCTCAGACATCCTCTGCCATAAGGCATACTCGTACCGTCCAAAACAGGCCAGATAATTAGAGGATTTGATCCCCAAGGCTGCAGAAGAGTAAACCCTACGGCCGTAGGCATCGATCTTTTACTCTCTCTGTCTGACGGAGTGGAGTTAGAACTCTTGGTCTTAGACGATGTAGAGACGACCAAGGAATTCGGGCGAGGATGGAGATGGAGGAACGAGGTTCCCTCTTCCTGAACCCGGTACATATGGTCTAAACGCTTGGTGAAGACCGGTGCCGATGAAGGTTTGGACCATGGAGACTGAACCGCTTTCAAAAGGTGTTTGGACATCGGCAAGGCTATCGGCGTAGAGGCGTCGATTTCAATGATGTCGTACACCTCGTCGGCTGCGGACGGTTGGGTCTGGACTATAGGTAGGGCAAGAGAGTGTGCCATACGTTTCACTAAGTCCCCATATGAGGACATGTCCTCCGAGGGAGAGATCGGACTGCTCCCAGAGATGGCTTGCTTCGGGGGGGGTTCGACAGTGGAAAGAACATCCTCCGGGTCATCGATATCGGAGTCACCCCGAGAAGAGACGGAGTTGGAACTCGACTCCTGAGGTCCCGGTAGCGATGGCTCGGCCATCGGTATTGGTGGAGCAATGGCCTGGTCAGAACGAGGAGGAGACGGCGGAGGCTTCGACACTGTTGCCGAGGGCTGGCGGCGAGGTGAGCGGGAGCGGTATCGACAGGATTCCCAAGGATCTGGGTACCCAGGGAAGTTCCACGGGCCCGAAGAAAACCAGTACGGCATCTCGTGCTTGCCTTCGAAGGGGAACTGCGGAGGTCGATATGGATAGGTTGCATGATACTTGTCATAGCGTGGACCATAGGATTCCCGCTCATGATGTTCAGGACGACATGGAGATCTGGAACGGTGCCGAGGGCGATGTCGGGATCGACCTGATTGATCACTGGCCCACGAAGTTGGCGAGGGGATCGAGATCCCATTGCCTGGACATCTGAAACCAGTTCGAGGTCGGTAGGAGGCGGCGACATCGACTGGAGAGGATCACGACGCCGGGGTGCAACCGACACAGGTGGTGCAGACTGACGTGGTGGAGAGTCCAGAATCTGTATCGGAGGCTCCACGATGGTTTTCGTCAGTTCCGGCGTTGGATGGGACAGCCGCGGGGGTTGCTGAGGTGCGTCCGCACTAGCAGAGCCCCTAGGAGATCGAACGCCACTCACACCGTGAGATTTATGCGCGTCTCCCGTCTTGCTCGAGTCTCGAGCCCTCGCCTTATCCTTTTTAGGCTTCTTCACCGGTGTCGACATGGATGAAGTCGCCTTCGATTTCGACTTTTCGGAGGGGCCCCTCCGGTATCTGAAGAAGGTCTCCCTACCTTGGGAGGCTTCGGCGTTGGGGGATGCGCCGATACAGACGACTTCGATGTCGAGACAACCGGTCTCGCAGGAGAAGCATCAGATTCCATCTCGGGAGCTGGAGGAGCGAGCGCTGATTCCCACAACGCGACCTTCAGTCTCGCGGCCCGGTTCTTCCTAGTTTGGTTGGAGAAACGGGCACAGATGGAACAGGCGTCAGGCCGGTGAGTCTCCCCCAGACAAAGAATACAGAGTGCGTGCTCGTCCCTCAGAGCTAGCTTGCTCCCGCAGGAAGAACACCGTTTAAAGCAGCCCCACTTACGACTTTCCATAAACAACGGAAAGCGGCCCTTCCACCCAGCAGGATGAAGGGCGGTGGATGGGGGGGAAGGTCCGTAGACCGCGAAAAATCCACCCAAAAAAGTGTGGATTGAGAGGGAAACGATCCCAAAGAACGGAGAAAAAAGGCAGAGAAAAAATTTTGAGGAGAAAGTTGCGAACTTTAGCTGAGGTAAATCGCTCTCAGAGACACCAACGCAAGCTGCTAACAGCGAGGCGGTCAGAAGAGAACTGGCGGGATGTCCGTGCCCCCGCCCCTTGGGCATGCGCGGTGGGGTTCCTGCGCATGCCCGGGGCGGAGGGCGCGAAAATCCCGTTGTGAGCTTTGTACAGACACCGACCAGGTCAGCGCAGGCGCACTGAATCCCATGGGTGTGATGCACAGAGACCACGAAGAAGATCCATCCTATCTGAGCTAAACAAAATGTGTGAGCCAGAGGCTAAAAAACTGTGAGGTAGCTCACACTAACTCAGCTTAGAGGGAACATTCACTCCTCCTTCTCTAGGAGCTATTTCCCTCAGAGTGGATAGGGATCACCCCCTTTTCTAGGAGATACTTCCCTCAGGTTTGAGTGGGGATCCTTCTTCTTCCCCTCACTCCCATGGCTTTAGAAGCCACTGCCTGCATTGGCTGGCTCCATTGTGTAAGTCCTGCCCACAGAACTGCCTTCCAGCGTCTCAGGTTCAGTGTGTTGTGAGCCGGCCAACTGGATGGACATTCCAATGGGTGGAGAAGAAAGGGGGGAGTGCAGCGAATGGCCAGAAAAGCTAGGAAAACTGGCCACGGAGAAATGCGCACCCCTACATGCTCCCCGCGGGCCTCATTTGCCCCACTGAAAGGGAGTCCCTGCAAAATGCCCCCTGCCACCACAGTCTGAAGACAGGCCTCCGCTGCTGCCTCTGCTTCCATGTGTCTGGCCCAGCAGAGAGAAGCCCCACACGTGTGACACAGCCACCTGTGGGGCAGCTGAGTGGAGGACCAGCGTGCAGCATCCTCAAAAGCCAAGGGCTGGCCGGCTGAGTTGGCAACTTACCAAGAAGCACACTGGGTGAGCTCCATCCGGCCCGCTCTGGGGGCCCCAAGCCATGTCACCGCATGCCCTCTGAGATTGCTGGCTGGCCTGAGGAGGCCGTCCCAGGCGGTGCGGATGCCCCAGTGGAGGTCAGCTAACAGGCACGTGTCATTGTCTGTGAGGGAGCCAGAGATGATGGTGGCGATGACTCAGCCCAGCCCTGTCATTCTTTTGCAGAGCACTGAGGAGGAGGAGACTGCTGCCTCTTCTCTGGGCCAAGCCGCAGAGCCGGCCCCCAGTCCACTTCAACAACTGTTCCATGGGGTGACAGCGCAGAAGCACCAGTGCACTCACAAGTGGCTGAGGAGGAAGTGGGGGTAGGGCAGGGGCGGCAGCTGCGCCAGGAGGGCACCACTCCGCTGCCTGCCCTGTCGTACTCTGGCAAGGCAACTCTGCTGCTGCTCTGTGATGGGCCCTGCCACCAGCACCACCACCACAAGGCCTCTTTGCTGCAGAGGTGCCACCACACCAACCAGGACACCAGCGGTAACCAGGACACTGGCAGCAGAGAGGCGCTGCTCTACCCGCTGGAGGATGAGGATGACAATGGCCCTTCTTCTGGTGAGGGAAGGGTGGGGAGGGCCCGGGCTGCCTAGCGCCTATTCACGCCCTACTAAAGAACCAGCCCTGCGTCCATCGGTGGTCTGGCGCTCGGCCAGAACTGCTGGGGGTGGGCGGGTTCACTCGACTCCTGCAGCCCACCGTGCTCTCCCAGGCCGTCTTCCTAGAGCTCATTGCATTTCTTGCTACAACGGGCCTTATCACTAGTATCCTGTAAAAGGGAGTCAGCATGCAAAGGTAGAATGCAAAATGAAATCAGTTTCATTAGAGCAGGGGAGTGATGCTTGGGGGATTACAATTTGCACTGTACCTTTTCATCGTGGCTTCCTTTTTTGCAGCAGCCCTCCCACCTTCTGACTGGGATATAAGAGCTCAGGGATCTCCAGTCCTACTTGTATCTGACAAAGGGAGTTTTGACCCTCGAAAGCTTATACCCTGAAAATCTTGTTGGTCTCTAAGTTGCTACTGATCTCAAACTTATCAAGCTTATTCAATTGTTTATTTCACTGGGTTTTGCAGGATGGTTTTATATTAATTTTGCATTGATTTGATAAAGATATAATGTTTTAGCCTTGGTGAACTGCTTTGAGGTCCTTTGGGTGGGAAGGTGGTCTAGATGAAATGTCAAGTTTGTATACAGCCTGAATGGAGAAGACTTGCATTGCTAGGTCCAGTTCTCCCTGTCCTCCCTTTCCCCTGCCAAATGTGTTCCTTACTTGAGAGCTTTATCTATGAATGAAAGGCATGAGGTTGACTTTCACTTGTTCCTCTTCCTCCTGCCAATTCACCTCAATTAAAAACAGTGGGGAAACGGCATTTGGTTTTTATTCATGAGCTTGAAAAATGAGCCTGCAAATGTTCCTGGGAAATTGCAGGTTTCCCCTTCACTACCCTGCCCATTTCAATTTAATTCACTGCAAACTACAGAGATTGACACTAGAAGGTTAAAGGGACAATCAACACTATTGGGCTCATTTAGTATTCCTGTCTGAAAAAGTTCCATTTGATTGTAATTTTGTTTTAGATTGAAATATTCCAAAAGATGTAGTAAGACCTACTGTAAAATGGAAATATCCCATTAAAATGCTTCATTTACAGCTATGACATTAGGTTTCTAGAAGTTAAACTGAAACAATTCATCTTTCCAAAGCCCTAATATTGAATTAACATCTCCAGATAGAATCAGCAGATTCTAATTTCTGATAATGATACAGTTTCAGAAGTAGGTGGAAACATGCTTCTTGAGAATGTGAAACGTATGTTGATCTTATCTTACTTAATATAGGGTTTTGTTTTTAAAGACAAAAGATCCATGTAGTATGGACCCCATTTATAATTAACTCAGAATGTGAAACATTCCCTTTCTAAAGAAGTAGAATAGGAATCTTAGTTCTGCTCAGACTATTGCAATGGGCAGTCCTAAGTTAATTCCCACTCTGTATTTCTTCCTTGATAAAACAGAAGTTGCATTATTGTTGTGATTTAGACATTCTGAATAATATAACAGAATTGCCTTTGATAGCAGTGTAAGACAGCAGCTTTCCTAGCTCTCAGTGATTAATTTCGAAAAAAGTAGAACTGGATTTCAAACCAATATCACCCCAAGTGTGTATGGAGGTAAGCAATCATATATTGGTACGGCAAAGCACTTTGTTCAAGTTCAGAAACAGTCTTTCTTTAATATAACTGCATCCATCCACATTAAGAAAGTCTGTATAGCACATATAAGACAGCACAAGAAAGGTTTAGTTAAAATTCATAAGAGCAACAGACTGAGCATCTTTAAAAAACACAGGAAACAAGTATACAAATATTAAAAAGTATAGAAAAGAACTCCCAGCCAATCATCAGGCTTGGCTTACTTCCTGTTTATTCCCAAGTTCAGGAAACAGCATGAGCCCAGACTTTTAAAGCTACCAAGAGTAATACAGCGAGAGTAATACATTTTTCAATTCCAGACAGGAGATTAAGTGTATGGTAATCAATCTGAATGGTTGGGAAATACTGCAAGAGAAGGCGCTATCAAAGAAGCTCTCAAACTGCCATAGAGTTATCATGAAAGGAAAAAATGTACCAGGGTTTCAGGCCTACAATAACTATACAGGCACATGCCTTGTCCACATGGGATACCAGAAAATCTACCGTATAGATCTATGATCAGTAATGCATTAAAATGGGCCAAAGGAAAAAGGCACAGTTATGAGAGGACTGTGAGGAAATATAAATACTTATACAAAACAAAAAGAGATGAGGGCACCAAACCCAACGTAGTGGGGAGCAGATTTGTTTGGCATCTGATAGATGTTTCCAGTCAGGTAATCCGAGCTGTTTTAACCACATTACAAGCTCTGTTAAGCCCTAACTCAGTCAAACCTGGGACTGAGGTATAACTGCATGGTTGATTCCCAGTTTTTCAAAATCTTTCAGATGACCCTTAGTTGTAATTGTCATGCTAATGTTCTTGCATCAGGGACAGAGTTAACAATTAAAACTGATTTGGGAAGAACCAATACAAGAGCCCAGTCACCAGCAGACTGTCATAGATGTTCCGTACACACAATGAATTATCATTATTTAAAAACCTCATTTCCATTGTACTCTAGAGCTATACTGGGTAAATTGCTTCATGAAATTAAAGTGTGAACTGGGCACATAGCTTCAAATGGAATAAGAATTTCAGGGTATGGGACTTACAAGATAGAACGATAGAATCAAAAAGCTTGAATGGCCTTGAACACCATCCAGGCCAACCCCTGCACCATGCAGTATGACCTAAAGAATCCCTGATAGCTAATTGTCCAATCTCTGCTTAAAAACCCCAAAGAGGGAGAACCTACAACATCCTTGGGCAACCGATCACACCACTGAATTGCCCTTATTGTTAAAAAGTTTTTTCTAATATCCCACTGATATCTCCCCACCTGTAATTTAAACCCATTATTATGATTCTTATGCTCCCCTGGTAGCCAAAATAGTGCTCTACTTTCCTCTATATGGCAGCACTTCAAATACCTTTAAAGAATACCCATATCCCACCTCAGCCTGCTCTTCTCCAGGCTGAAAATCCCCAATTCCCATAGCCTTTTATCATAAAGCTTAGACTTGAGCACTGCAAACTAAGAACATTCTGATTTCAACTAGGGATGGGCACAAACCAGCTGACAAACCAAAGCTCATCTCAAATTTTGGGCTGTCGAGGTTCATGAATGGGAGTTCATGAAGTGAAGAACTGGAATGAACTACCACAAATGTTAGCACAATTCATGCTGGCTTGTGATGGTTCATGAAGAACAGAAATCAGTGGTTTCTCTAGGAGAAACAGCTGAGCGGCTGGGAGCTCCCCGCCACTCAGCTGTTTGGTTTTAAATGGCTCAAAGCCATTTAAACTCCACTTTTAGCTCCTCACAGCTTTTTGCAGGGAGCAAAAACAGGGTTATTTAGATGGCCCTACTTTCTGCTTCCCATAAAAACCCACAGGGAGCAGAAAGAAAGGCTTAAACGGAAGTTGTGAAATGCCTTCATGGGGGCACTTTACCCCCACCTTTCTGCTGATTGCAGCTCGCTGCAGCCAGGAAGAAGGGAGAAGAGAAGCCTTTTCCCCAGTGATCCCCCTTTGTCCTGGCTGCAGTGAGTCAGGGCTGAGAGAAAGGGGAAGGGAAGAAAGGGCCACAGCCAGGAGAAAGGGAAAAGTAAAGCCTCTATCCCAACTACCCCTTCTCAGGCAATCCTCCCTCTTTCTCCTGATTTTGCGGCCAAGAGAAAGGGAGAAGGCAGTCCCTTCTCCCCGGCAATCCCCCTTTCTCCAGGCCATGTGAATGGGAGAAGGGAGCCTCTTCCCCAGTGATCCTTTCTCCTGGCCACAGCAAGTCAGGGCTGAGAGAAAGGGAAAAGGGCTTTCCTGGGTGATCCCCCTTTCTCCTGGCCAAAGGGAAAAAGAGGGGAACCAAACTTGCAGGACTGGTTCAGTCTGTGTGAGGCTGGTTTGGTTCAGGGCTCAGTCCATGGGGCGCTGTGGACTCCAAACTGAACTGCCTTTTTTTCAGTTCATGCCCATCCATAATTTCAACCTGGTTGCCTTTGAAATATTGAGATTAGTTATTGAGGCTGGCTACCTGTTCTTCTTAAACACAGAGAAGTGTGTTTGTGATAATGATCTATGGTAGGTAAACAACTGCCCTGAACTGCCTAACCCAAGCTAGTCTGATCTTGTGAGATTTCAGAAGCTAAGCAGTGTTGGCCCTGGCTAGTATTTGGATGGGAGACCACCAGGGAATGGCAGGTTGTGACTTGGAGGCAGGCAATGGCAAACCACCTCTGAATGTCTTGTGCCTTGAAAACCCTGTGGGGTTGCCATAAGTCAGCTATAACCTGATTACACTTTCCACCACCAGGTAAACAACTGGTACATTTGGGTCTAAGTCTTGCCAGAGACAAAGGTGGAATTTGCCCATTTGAGGATTCATACTGCTATCGCTTATTAACATCTCCTTGCTACATGGCTTTAAAAATCTTGAAGACTGATTCATAATACTACAAACAACAAAGTGATCAGTGGAGATACAGGAGACAGATTTCAAATAAGTTCAAACATCACAACTTTCCTCCATGATTGAAAAGTTAGGCAAGCAAAGGTCTGGATTTGGCTTATTTTCAAAGACCTTCTACTTCTCTTTTTCCATCCATTTTCTTTAGCATTGAAAAAATGGAGAACATCTCAAATGCTAGACAGAAATGTTAAACAAATAAAAGAGAAGGAATATCTAAGAGTATAAGATTATAAGAAATTCATACATCTGAAAGACAAGATTTCTTTTCTGCCTAGATTTCAAGCCCAGAAAAGTGCATGTTGAATCCAAAAGTAATTGGGAGAAGGAAGTCAGAAGGGAGGGAAATTGACAGATATCTGCTATGGTATTAGTCATCATTGTTGGTCAGAGATATTAGGAATGGGTTGCATGTATGACTCTTTGAATGAGAATTTGAACTTCTAAAACTGGCTCTGTATTAACTTCTATATATGCAATGACCCATCTTTCAAAGGGTTAGAGGATGAGTGAGGATGCAAAAAAAGATTGTTCTAAGCAACCAAGAAAGAAGGTTAATCAAAAGGAATTCCTATGCCACATTGACACATCTATCTCTTGGTATTTCTAGCTTTGAGGAATGCTGTATCTTCAGAATTCATAATTATTTGAAACAAGTTTTTTCTATCATTTAACCTCCCAAGTTCCTCACAACATATGATCCATGAACTAAATGGCTTCTTCACGATAGGAAGCAATGCTTGTCTATTAAT
>JAPDNY010000010.1:103514284-103761124 GCA_029375565.1 Gekko gecko | reverse complement strand
TTTTTTTTTTTGGTAAATACAATTTATTATTGGATATATCACATGTTCAAACATTTTCAACCAACCTACATACCCATTTTTCTAATTTCCCCTTCTCCCCCCCAAACAAGACTTCCCGCACCGCTCCAACCCCATTAATATCTCTCTTATTCTATTACAATTATTTCTAAACTTATTTTCTCTAGCAAACGGTAACAATTCGGAAATCTAATTCTATTTCATTTTCCACTTAATAACTATCAAAACAGATCAAACCACGTTTAATGTCCCAGTTTTTCAACAAGTATTTTTGAAAGTCTTTCCAGTCTTCAAAAAAAGTTTCATCTTCTTCGTTGTTTAATTTTCTTGTTAATTTGTCCATTTCTGCTAAAAACAACGTCTTTTTAATCCATTCCCATGTTTCAGGTACTTTATCTTGTTTCCAACATTGAGCAAAAGTCAGTCTTGCTGCTGTAGTCAAGTACCATAGTAGTGTTCTCTTGGCTACATTTATTTCTTCCATTTTAAGACCTAACAATAACATCTGTGGGTCTTTCTTAAAAGTACAGTTCAAAATTTTTTGTATCTCATTGTGGATCTCTGTCCAATACTTTACTGCTTTATCACATGTCCACCACATATGGTAAAAAGACCCCTCATGTTTTTTACATTTCCAACATTTGTTGGACATACTTTCATTTATAATAGCAATTTTTTTAGGCGTCATATACCATCTGTACATCATTTTATAGCAATTCTCTTTAACATTTACACACGTTGAAATTTTCATTGATTTTTTTCCACAAATATTCCAAGATGTCATTAATATCTCATTATTAACATTTACAGCCCATTTTATCATTTGCTCCTTTACAACTTCAGTCCTCAGTATACCATTTCAATAACACCTTGTACAGTTTAGAGATCATTTTTTTATCTTTCTCAAGCCATACAGTTTTCAATTTCAATATTCTTTTCTCTAAAACCATGTTCTCTTTTATCGGTCTTAAATAGATCATAAATCTGTCTATACTTCAACCAATCATATTCAAATTCAACATCAAATCTATCTTTTAATACAAAATTTTTCCCTTCAGATTTTAAAAGATTTTTATAAGGTAGCCAGTCTAGTCCTTGGTTTCTTGAATATGGATTAATCACTTCCGCTGGTACAATCCAAAGTGGTCTTTCTTCTGAGAAGAATTTTCTATATCTCGTCCATGTCTCGAACAGTGATTGTCTTACAAAGTGGTGTTTAAAAAATTTATCCACTTTTACTTTTCCATACCATAAATATGCATGCCATCCGAATTTATTATCATGTCCTTCAAGAGCCAATAACTTCTTGTTCTCCAAATTAATCCACTGTTGCAACCATGTTAAACAGACGGCATCATAATACAGTCTTAAATTTGGTAGCTGTAAGCCTCCTCTCTCTCTTGCATCACATAAAATTTTCATTTTAATCCTTGGCTTTCTTCCTGCCCATACAAATTTGGATAATTCTTTCTGCCACGAATCCAGTATTTTCCTTTGTTTTAGTATTGGAATAGTCTGAAACAAAAACATCAAACGCGGCAAGATATTCATTTTTACAGTCGCGATTCTTCCCATCAATGATAAATTCAAAGTGTCCCATTTCTTCATATCTTGTTGAATCTTATGCCACACCTTTTCATAATTGTTTTTAAACAAGTCAATATTTTTCATGGTTAAATCAATTCCAAAATATTTAGTCTTTGTGACTACTTCACATTGTATTTTCTCTTGAAGTTCTGTTTGTCTTTGCTTCGTCATATTTTTACACATCACTTTAGTTTTATTTTTATTTACATAAAATCCCACAACTGAACCAAATTCTTCAATTTTTCCATCAATTGTGGTATTTTCTCAATTGGGTCTTGAATCATAAACATTACATCATCTGCAAATGCCCTATATTTATAGGCGAAACCTACAATATAAGAAAAATACAGCATGGTACCGAAAAGCAACAAAGAAGGGAATGGCTGTGTGGAAGCACCTTGTCTGATAGTTACTGACCTTGCTGCCTAGGCTTTGGATTGTCCTTTAGGTCTCTGATCCTGGCCTGTACCTTTGTATTTGTGCTCTCAGACTGCCTGTTGGATTTGTAGCTGTGAGTGTTGTCTAATTTTGCCTGAACCTTGGAACTGTATTCTGATGCCTAGCCCTGGAAATTGCTCTACCAACAATGATGCCTGGAAACTGCACTTGTGTGCCTTCTCAGAAAACGCTGGCATTCAGGCCTGTTACTTCCACAGCAGAGTGAGGATTACACATGGGTCTGCCAGATCCTAGTCTGCAACTCTAACCATTACACCATGCTGGCTTTTGTGGGGTGGCTGCTGTTGAACACTAATAGGCAGCAAAATTGGGTGACTCAATCAAGTTGTGTGGTAACAAGCAGGGCTTTTTTTGTAGAAAAAGCCCAGCAGGAACTTATTAGCAGGGCTTTTTTTGTAGAAAAAGCCCAGCAGGAACTTATTAGCAGGGCTTTTTTTGTAGAACAAGCCCAGCAGGAACTTATTAGCATAATAGGCCACACCCAACAGCAGAAACTCATTAGCATATTAGGCCACACCCTGACAGTGTAGCTCATTAACATATTAGGCCACACACCCGTGCCTTCCCTTGGCTTGCCCGGGTGCCCCACAGCTGCGGGGAGCCCGGGCAAGCTGGTCCTTGGAGGGAAGGGAAGGCCATTTAAATGGCTTGCCTGGGTGCTCCACGGCTGCGGGGCGCCCAGGTAAACCGGCCCTTGGATAGGCTGGGGGAGGCACAGGGAAGCATTTAAATGCCTCCTCGGTCCTTCCAGGGGCCCCTGGCCCCCCTGCCTCACAGTCGCTCGGGGGGTCACTCTCCAGGCCTTCCCTCTGTAGCCACGCATGCAGAGGTTTTGGCTGTAGTGGGCGTGGCCAACTCTGAAGCCAGCCAGAACTCCGTTCCTGTGTGTTCCTGCCCCAAAAATAGCCCTGTTAACAAGTCACCCATCATTGTTGCCAGGCCTAGCCCCAATGAGTCCTCCCTCAAAGGTCAAAACATCCCTGGAAACAGCCCCCCCCTGTTTTTAGTGAAATAAACCAAGGCTTGAAGGCTGTCAATTCAGTTGTGGTTGATCAGGAATCTCCACAATGGCCGCTTCATTTCTCATTGCTACAGGTGCTAATTCTGTTATTTAGGGAATTAACCTCTCAATTTATTAAAAGCCCCCCATGTAACAAACTCTACTTCTAACTCCAAGCTGACCCTCTAAAACTGAGATTTTACCTTTGGAAACACACTGTGACATGGCATTAACTCTTAAAGGTTTTAGAGTGCTGGGGTTTTTTTTTACAATTAAGGTATTTAGTATAGCTGTTGTTGCACTGTCCAGAGGTAACAGAGTGGAAATTAGCAATAAACAGGAACGATCAACCAAAAGAGTAACACGAAGACCATCCACACCACAGAAATTGTGCTTCTGCTCCGGAACAAGAGAAAACAATTGCAATAAAATGGTTCTTGGAAAACCAGGAGAGTAACAGGGAACGGACAAGGGTACTAAAGATTGTTACCAACAACATCAGGAACCACAGTTATTACTGTGTATGAGATTGATGGTTATTGTGCCACAATCAACTCATGGGGAACCGTCCTTAAATTATGAAACCATGTGCATGTAGAGAGCGTTTGCTCTGATTATCTTCAGTTGTTTTAAAATACCTCCTAATAATTCTAGCAATGATAGCAAACAAGAGACAGACAGGCACCTGTTTGTGAACTGCCACAGCAATCTGTGCCACCCATACAGCACAAATACATATGACCATTTGGTTGCTTGTAACCAAATAACTAATTAATTCTCCCATTTATGCCATATTTCCTTCTGTTTGCAAACTGCGGAGGGAAAAAAAATTAAATGCTTTTTGGACAAAAGTCTTGGGGCATATTGCTAGGGGTGGAGTTGGCACTTGTTCAAAGCTCTGTTTGAAGATGATTTGAATTTGCCTTTGCAAATGCCTATCATCTCCAGTGGTAGTTGTATGGAAGTTATTCTGTTCCCATGGATTTAATTGGTCAGATTGAAAGGTCTGAATCAATTCATTGGGTCAAAGGAAGAACAGGACCTATTACTGGGAAGATTCCAGTGTATCACTCCAAATAAAACACCATGTAAAACAACAACATTCTTTTTGCAAATCTCCTTAAACTGTATGTCCCAAGATCCACTTGTTACCCTCCTCCAGACTACTGGAGATCCTCCAAACTGCAGAGATCTGTTCCCCTTGAGAAAATGGCTGCTGAGGTCCCCCTCTTCCTCAAACCCTGCCTTCCCAGGCTCCACCTCCAAATCTCGAGGAATTTCCTAACCTGAAGTTGGCAACCCTGAGAGAGAGGGCAGAGGTGGGTGGGAAAGCAGTCTCATGGGTCCTCTAAGTAACACAGTCTGGATGGCTTAGAAGCAAACCATCCCGGAGGCCCAAATTTGACATGACAGGGCCCTCGATTCTGCCATGGGGAGGATGTCACCGCCATTTTTGAAGTGATCTTAAAATGCTGCAATACTGCAGAAATGTGGGTTGAGGCACTCTTGTTTCTCCCCCTGCCAATGTGCATGCCTTTTCAAGTGCTGAAACAGCTGCAGGGGGAGGGGCTTTTTGCCACTTGAAAAAGTGCGGGGGTGAAACAAGAGCACCTCAGCCCACCATGCTGCAGGCCTGGGGCTGCCATCCTCCAGGTGGTTAGTCAATGAGAGATTTACAGAAAGAAAAGTAATACAAAAAAGAAAAAAAAATGTGAACAAATTACTACGAATCAATATATGTCTTGTATAGGGCTTTTTTTCTTTTTTTCTTGTGGAAAAAGAGGTGCTGAAACTCTCAAGAGGGAGATGAAGTTTTCAATTTGTATACTGAAAACTCATGAACTTTTAAACATTTTTTAAAAAGAATTTTGTCAAAGAGGTTCTGGAATTCCCCCTGGAAAAAAGCCCTGGTATTTTACAATTAATGAAGATACTTTCATACAATCTATGTCAATATAAGTCATACAGAATAGTTCACACAACAATCCTCCAGGTGGTGGCTGGAGATCTCCCAGAATTACCACTGATCTCCAGGCTCCAGAGATCAGTTCCTCTGGAAAAAATGGCTGCTCCAGAGGGTGGACTCTATGGTTGTTATGTCCGCAGACCACTGCCAGGCGTCAGCCAGCAGCAGCCAAGCTTAAGTCTTGTAGACAATAGGGACTAGGCTCCTGAAACTTCCAGTTAGGAGCCAATGGGGACACTGGTGGACACTCGCCAATAGAACCCCGGGGCATGTCCCCCCTTTTGTATATAGTTGACCACCCGGCCGTTAGTTTTTGTTCCACGTGAGAAGTACTAATAAACGTGTCTTCGCTTATGTCGTGGTCTGAGTCCTGATGTATCAAACCCAGTACTTTTCAATGGCATTATACTGTGCTGTGGTACCCCATTCCCAAACCATGCCCTCCCCAGACTCCACCCCAAAATCACCTGGAATTTCCCAACCCTGAACTTGCAACCTATGCAGGACCAATCAGGACTGAGCCTCATAGCATTTTAAAAATCAATTTAAAATAGCTGCAAGGGCCCCGCGGTGGACACAATGATGCTCTCATGTCTAGTTTGGCACTGAGATGAGCCAACAAGTTGTGGCATTTACTGGTGAATGAAAAATATTCTGCACCAGCCCAGAAAATTTTTTTAACTTCATACATTCCAGCATTGACTCCTGGCATGACCTTCCCATTAGCACATTCTGAGTCATCCTCAATAGCTCAGAAACAAAGCAGTATCTAAAATGACTTTGCACATTTCCAGATTTTGCCCCCCACACACACACACATGCAGGCTGCCCCTGTACATTACTTGCAACCGGTAAAGTACAATCCTGAACAGAGTTACACCCTTCTAAGTCTACTGAAGTCAAAGGGATTAGAAGGCTGTAACTAGGGTTGCCCACCTCCAGGTGGTAGTTGGCGATCTCCTGGGATTGCAACTGAACTCCCGGTGACAAAGATCCGTTCACCTGGAGAAAATGGCTGCTTTGGAAGGTGGACACTATGGTATTATACCTTGCTGAGGTCCCTCCCCTCCCCAAACCCCACCCGCCTCAAGCTTCACCCCCCCCCCAAATCTCAAGGTATCTCCCAACCTGGAGCTGGCAACCCTAGCTGTAACTCTGTTTAGCATGGTACTGATCATCATATGAAATAGGCCTGCATAACTTGTAAACCACCAAGGCAAGCACAGTTTACCGATCATGTACGGCAGGCTGTTTGCTTAGTTGTTTATTCTGGGATTATCCTACCAGCAGGGCTCCCTAGAACCCTCAAACCACAGATCTGTTGAGTGCCTGGAGTCCCAAAGACAGGTTAATAGTCAGACATTTGGCAGGCTACAGGACATGGCAAAAACATGAAAGGAAGAAGTTAATGTGTGTGGGGGGGAACTGGAGGACAAATAAAGTACTTTTTCTTGAACTAAATCTATGTGCAAAAGCTCCAGGGAAGTCTCATAACAAATGTTTCTCCAGAGCTAAATGTAACCATTGTCTACAGTGAACCAAATATCAAGCCGTTTCCCACTGCAATTCATTGGTCTCTCTTATCTTTAAATGCCAGGTGGCAGAGATTATATTTGCTCATCTTTTTTTTTTTAACACCTTCCTCAAAGAGAGGTTGCTCTTTTGTGGAAGATCTGATGGAAAACCTTCCTGTTATCTTGCTTTGTATTTTCAGCATGGGCATGAGAACATTAAATTGCAGTGCTAGGTCTTCTCAGTGGTCACCACGTTCTGCCTTCTGATACACACCAAACTGATTACCTAGGGAATTTCAGACACTGTGCAAGACAGCTGCCACTCTTCCCTGTGATTCTTCCACAGTTTCTGTCAGAATGGAAGTACAGTTAATACAAAGACGAATGAGATCTGGATTATGACTGCTGTCCCCACATTTTCAGCCACAATAAATAAAATAATCAGAGCACATGTGCATATAGATCTGCACAGAAGTCCAGCCTTCTTTGTCTGGGGAGGGGCTGTGGCTCAATGGCAGAGCATCTGCTTGGCATGGGGAAGGTCCCATATTCAATGACATGTGATGTGAAAGACCTCTCTGCCTGAGATCTTGGAGACCTGCCACCAGTCTGAGAAGACAATCTTGATGGACCAATGGTCTGATTCAGTATACGGCAGCTTCCTGTGTTTGAATAGGATTACTATGTTTGCATGGGACTGTAGCCTCAAATCTGACACTGTTTAACCAGGTTCCATATTCAATTAACACACAGCAACAGCAGCTATTCACCCTTCCAGCTGGTGCTATGCTGGGTAAACTTAATAAGGGTTAACTGGAAGATGTGAGAAAAATAGAGGGAGAACCTAGCATGGATTAAGGCACAAACGTTTTAATTCACAAATAAATCTGTACTGTTTGAAGTAAGTGTGGAGAATTTTATTTAAGCCAAAGGGCATTCTAACATGTGTCCTTGCACCTGCCATCCGATGAAGTGATTCTGCAAACTATGTAGAACAGAATTGTTCAGGAGGGCATTTTTATAAAGGTAATATGGCTATTGAATCATGGAATGGTTCAGGAAGGCATTGTTATAAAGGGAACAGGACTCTAAGTGGTGTATAATATTTATTAGTGTATTGTATGTGTACTATCCTTCTTTTGGTCTGTTTGGTGTAGTGGTTAAGTGTGTGGACTCTAATCTGGGAGAACCGGGTTTGATTCCCCACTCCTCCACTTGCACCTGCTGATGTGACCTTGGGTCAGTCACAAGCTCTGGCACAGCTGTTCTCTCAAGGACAGTTTCTGTCAGAAGTTCTCTCAGCCCCACCTACCTCACAGGGTGTCTGTTGTGGGGAGGGGAAGGGAAAGGAGTTTGTAAGCCGCTCTGAGACTCAAAAGTGAAGGACGGGGTATAAATCCAATCTCTTCTTCTTCTTCTTTTGTCCTGACCTGGTTAGCCCAGGCTAGACAGTTCTCATGAAAGCTCAGAAGCTAAGCCAGGCCAGCCCCGGTCAGTATCTGGAAGGGACGCCATCAAGGAATACTAGGGTCATGACACAGAGGCAGGCAATGGCAAAGCACCTCTGAAAATCTCTTGCCATGAAAACCTCACTTGGTCCATATTTGGAAGGGAGACCACGAAGGAATAGCATTGTCATGACATGGAGGCAGGCAATGGAAAACTGCTGCTGAACATTGCTTAGCTTGAAAAACCTGCGGGGTAGTCATAAGCCAGCTGTAACTTGACAGAAAAAAAAAATCCTATCCTTCTCTCACTGCATTATGTTCTACTCTTGTAATTCCATTATCTGTATTGTTTGCTTTCATTGTTTCTGGTTTTCGTAATCCTGGTCCTGTGGCATTATTATGGGTGCGTTCAGATACTCCATTTCAGCCACTTTCAGCACGCCTCAGGAATGGATTTTATGTGTGCGTTCACATGCCCAACATCTGTGCACCGTCCCCAGCTGTGGCTTTTCGAAGCAAACCCCCTTTGAAACGGAGTATTTTGATACCACTTACCAAGTGGTGTTTTCCTGATTCTCCGTTTCGAGCCGCACTTTCCTGATGTCTGATCGCTCCATCAAGCCACTTCCGGGTGCTTCAACCCCCCTCCCCTCTGGGAAGCTGCCTCAGGCTTCCACTTTTAGTCTGCCATTTTTTTTAATACCTTGGCGGTGTGTGCTTGAGCAGAGCTCCACTCCTAAGTTAATGAAAAAAAAGCTTTAATGGTGCCTAATTTAAGCATTTAAACAAGTGTAGGATCTCAGGGAGGCCAGTTTCGTGGTGAAAATTTAAAGAGAAGTCTTCATGTAACTTAATTTAAAGTTTAAAGGGACATGTGGAAATCGCTGTTCTGTGCACGTGTGAAAATTTTAGCTCTAGAGAGGGCTGCCTGTGTACATGCTCAAACTGAGAGGAAAAAAACTCCACCTGTGCGTGGACGGCAGGGAGCCCGGAACGAGGAGGTCAGTGTGACGATTCTCCAGATTAAAAAAACTCGCATCGGACTGGAGCAATTTAAACTGCTCCAGCACACTGTCTGAACGCACCCTATATGTCTCATGCTATTGACTTGCATTGACTTGCACCGTGTAAGCTTCCTAGAGTCTCTGTGAGAAAGGTGGGCTATAAATAAATAAAATAACTAAGTATAGTCCCAACAGGACCACATCTTGTTATTCTGGATGTATATTCAGTGTCATGTTTTCAGTTCTATGGGTGTAATAACAACTATCATGATAATAATAGTGCTTCATAAATTCTCTTGTTTTTCTGCAATAAAACTTTCTTTCTCCTGATCCTAGGGAAGTCTTTCATGTACCTTTCTCTTGAGGTACCATCACAGCTGCAGTTATCAGTTTGCCACTGTTCCTCAAGGGTATTATCTCTTGTGATTCTGGTCACCAGTTGTGTGTCCTCTTACCAGGCCTTTTTGCTCCCTGGCTTCCTCCTGAGAATCAAAGATCCATTACAAGGTGGCCACCATAATCCTCTCTAATGGTTTCCCCTTTAGCCTCTACACCACTTGTCTAAATGAGATTGTGCCATCTAAAATACTTTGTTTACTCTTTCTCTCACTTTTGGCAAAATATGATGAACAAAATTCATGGCTGACAAGAGCACTTTGTCACGTTGTCCGTTCATTTCACACATAGACATACACACTGTACTTATGATAAAGCTATTTTTATGTTTCCTGAAAACATTTACTGGAAGAATTGAGGTAAAATAAAAGCATCGATCAATTATATATATATATATATATATATATATATATATATATATACACGCACACACACACACGGATCATTTTTAACCTTAACTATGGAATTTTAAATCCATAGGTGAAATCTTCTCAGTGAGCGGTTTGTAGCATGGGGAATCAGGCATAAAGGGGAAATAATCGTGATAATATTTAATGTGTCTCACTTGCCCTTAACAGACACCTAACCTTTTGCTAAGGGAAGCATTTCAGAGAATATCACCAAATAGATATCTCATACTACTGGCTCTGAAGGGCAAATGTTAAAAGGATTTTCTCCACACTGAAAGCTACACAAGAAACCATCACATAGAAAGGAAGTAATTACTTGTTTTTCATTTCCTTCTCTTGTTTTTTTTCCAGTGTAGTAAATGCTACCAAAATCCAAAACAATTGGAATTCTGTTATTCCAATATATTTAATATATGTGTAAATGGAGATTGCCAACTGGACAGAAAACATGTCTTGTCCTTTTAACAGAGGCTTAGTGAGTAGAAATGGCAGCTGAAGCTTTTCATGGCATGAAGTTAAAGAACATCTCCTGAGAATTACTCGCAACTCAAACCAATATTATTGGGACAGCTAGGAACCAGTTTAAAAACAGGCAACCTTAAACAAATAAACATTAATCCTGTGAATTCTCATTTTTAAAAAATCCACCATATTTTCAACAAACTCACTGTTGTCTCAGATGTAGGTACAACCTTTATATATTTCCATAGTAAATCTTCTTAGGATAGTGTAGTGGTTACAGTGTCAACCTATGACAGGGAGCCAAGATCAAATCTCAACTCGGCCATAGATTTTACTAGGTGGGCCAGTTACTCTGTCTTTCAGCCTAACTTACTTCATGGAGTTGTTTTGAGGGGGAAAATGGAGAAGAGCCATATATGTTACCCTGAACTTCATGGAGCAAGCAAATGTCATAGATAAGAGTATTATGATATTTCAACCTTCTTTGCACCAAACCATACACTTTTTCATGATGTGTTTAACATTGCAAATCTACAAAGAGTACTGGTATAGTCATTACAATATTGTTCCTTCCCGTCAGGTAACACTAAAAAAAATCAGTGGGTTACCTGCTGCCCTAACAGCAATCCTGTAACCATCATAATAAAGTAAGGAGAAGGCATTGGCTTATGTACAACATACTGTAAACTGTAAACTATTGTAATAAGATATACATTATTTCCTGTACCATGTTTGCTTTATCAATTAGATCATTTTACTACATGCACAAAACATCACAGGGACAAAGCTATCTACTAGCCTGCTATGACAGCACCCTACTAACATTACATTACCCTAAAATTTGGTGTAGCTTCAATTTCACTAAGCTCATTCCTCATAATTTCTCCTATATATTTCCCTTAGGAATGTAAGATGGCCTCTCACAGATCTGTCAGGATTCTCCATTGAGCTAGGAGGAAAAATCTAAGGAGCCTCCCATGGTCCTTAGTTTACCTGAAGCTACCTGCATTCAGGACCTCCAGCAGAAGACCAAGCCGTCTCTACTACAACAGGCTCTAGTTCAATAATCAATGGAATAAACAGACCAGGAACCCCCTGAATGGACCAGTCCATTTCCAGGACTCTGAAGTGCCCCCCAGGAACAAGAAAGATGGAGAGCCAGAGTTGAAATCTGGGCCACGCAAGGAAGTACATGGTGGACAGCTTGATGCATCCTGCAGTCTAATGTCCAGCAGGAAGAAAACACCATTCTCCAGATCTTTGCAGGATCCAGGGCCCGACTCTGGGTAAAGGAAGGAGGTTCCTTTGCAGGTTCCAACTTAGACTGCCTTCATACACATTGGTTAATGTATTTTAGTGATTGCTTGCAAGTAGTTTTTTCCACTGTGGCTCAGTGGTAGAGTATCTGCTTGGCACACAGAAGGTCCCCGGTTCAACCCTGGCAGTAGGTGATGTGAAATGCTCTGGCAGTAGGTGATGTGAAAACACCTCTGCCTGAGACCCTGGAGAGCTGCTGCCAGTCTGAGTAAACAGTACTGGCTTTGATGGACTAAGGGTTTGATTCAGTATAAGGCAGTTTCATATGTTCATGTGAAAAATCTATTTGCAAACAATCTCTAAAGCACATTATCCAATATGTGGGAAAGCAGCCTTAGATCATGCTAAGCCACGGACAGCTCCTTGCACAGAAGCTCCTGCTCCAGTACTGAAGGTCAGCTCCAGCTTGGCCTGATCTTGGCCTGCTACCAGAGTCCCTGTAGCTGGCACACCAGGTAGTGAATGGGATAGGATCAGGCCAGAGATCCATACAATCCAGCAACCTGTTTCACACAATGACCAGCCAGTGCCCCCTCCACAGGGACTGCCCCCACATCTCCAGGAATTCCCCAGGCCAGAGCTGGCAACCCTATCACCTACTGCTTCTCCCCCTAACAGAGCCATCACCACAAAAGAGGCCAGCTCTGTGGCCTTTAGTCCTAATTCACTCTGATTTAAATGGGAGAGTGCCGCACACATTTTCAGAAACAAGATATCGTTTTTAAGAGTGCCTTCTGTGCTTCAGTCAAGCTCCGGTCCTAGACATCCCTCTGGGCTGAAATAGAGAGCCGAGCTATCTTTTAGCTGTGTTTAAAATACATTATCTCCCACACTCTACTGAGGGAAAATATACCGATGAAACGAAGGTTAATTCTAAGCTTTTTTCCCCCCTGCACTCCGCAAAACAGCTAGTGCAGTGCCCCCATGCCCAGGCTGGAGACATGGACTTTTTCCTAACCAAAAGAAGAAAAGGAAGAAAAGGGAAATGACAGAGAAAGTACAACAGTATTTCATCTACATTTTCTATTTCTTTTTTTTTCTTGCAGCAATCCAGCTTCTTATTAAATCCCACATGCCCAGCTTCGCAAAAAGTTAGTTACTACTGCACACTTTTTATTCTCAGTGCACAAAATGAACCAAGCTGCACGTTACAATGAACTCCATGTAAAAATGGTCATCTCAAGGTCCAGAGTATGACTGCTGCCAATGTGTTTTTCAATGTGCAGATCTCAAGAACTGATGAACTGTGAGAGTTAACAGCCAACAGTGGTCTGTTTGGAAGAGTAGAGTCACCCACCCTCCTT
Organism: Gekko gecko; assembly: GCA_029375565.1. Taxonomy (NCBI): domain Eukaryota; kingdom Metazoa; phylum Chordata; class Lepidosauria; order Squamata; family Gekkonidae; genus Gekko; species Gekko gecko. The sequence continues at coordinate 103,748,239 of JAPDNY010000010.1, read as the reverse complement.
CGTGCTGGCTGAGTGCAGTTGCATGGTGGTAGCAGGCTGGACCCAGTTGTCAGGCTGGGCCTGGTTGCATGGTGAAGAATCTCATTTTGCCCCTGATTCCCCCTCCATATGCTATTTGCCCTTTTCTTCCTACTGGAAGCCCACATATCCCCAACTTTCCCTGCTTCCTTATCTGCCCCCTAACCTTCAGCTACATGTATTATTTATTTACTTCATTTATACCCCATCTTTCTCCACAATGGGGACCAAAAGCAGTTTACATCATTCTTATTTCCTCCATGTTATCCTTGCAACAAGCCTGTGAGGTAGGTTTAGGCAGTGAGACTGACCCAAAAGGTGAGCTTCTGTGGGGATTCAGACTTGGGTCTCTCAGATGCTAATTTGAAATGCTAAGCACTATACCACACTGGCTTTTGTGGAGTGGCTGCCGTTGAACAGTAACAGGCAGCTGGGCCTGGATGAATCAAATAAGTTGAGTGGTTGCAAGTCACCTGGTGCTTGCTGACTGGCCTGGCCCAGATGAATCCTCCTTCAAAGGCCAAAGCAGCCCTAGAAAGGGCCCTTCCCTCCTGTCCTTACTGACTGAAACCAAGGCTTGAAAGCTGGCAAAACCCTTGTGACTGCCTAGCAACAACCACTGAAGGTATTTATTTCATAAAGCTACAGGTGTTGCTCCTATTATTCTGAATTTTAATCACCCTTGTGTATTTTTATTTTTCTGCAAACATGGGGCATTTTTCAGGTTTGTAGAAAAGTTTGTCTTGTCTGTATCCACAAATTTGGCCATGTTAAGAATTAGATATATTGAACTACCATATACTGAAGATAAAATGGTAGAAAAGAAATGAAAGTGATTTGAACTTTTGAATTACAAACCAGACAAATACACAATGACAACATTGACCCAAGATCTAATTAATTTGAACAATAGACCAAAATTTGTAGGACACAACAGTTTGCGCAAATTAGGTTTTTTTGCCATTTAAGAATGCCAGAGTAACTTAGCAAAGGTTGCAATACAGAAAGGTGTTGGGTTCATTAAATTACCAGCAATAAATTGTTTATACAGCGCTAGCAATTTTAGAAACATTTCTTAATCTGAAGATAATATTCACACAACAACAAAGAACTCACTCTAAGAAAAGAGCAAATAACGCCAAACATAAATTACATTATTTTCTACTAATTTGGCTCAGGGAAGATTATAACTTTGTCTCAAAACATGCCAAAGCTGCAGGAATTGTGAAAAAATATGAAATCTTCCTGCTCCCTCTAACTCATCCTCCAAATTAGCTAACTAATCTTTGTTAAGCAGAAATTTTTACAATGGAGTACAATGCCACAGAGCCTACCCTCCAAAGCAGCCATTTTCCCCTGGGGAACTGATCTCTGTGGCCTGGGGATCAGTTGTAACTCCAGGAGATCTCCAGGCCCCACCTAGAGGTTGGCAAATTTACTTACCATTCATGTTCCATCCTCTTCTCACTATTCATCTCAGTAGCCCTGCCTTTTCACATGCTGGCCTGCTTCCACACCATTTAGAGTATTCTCAGATTCTTAAGCCAGACCCAAATTTAGGCTGAGTTCAGACTGGCAATTTGCCCCGGTAGGAACCCAGGCCAGTGATGACTCAATCCCGGAGTAAATGGGGCATTCACACAGGCACATCTGCCTGGCATCCCCCACCCGTAGCCAACCCATGCTGTTGCGCTTTGCCGCCGGATGAAAAAGATACCTGATAAAACCCGTAGCAAATCCGAAAGCCTGTGTGTGTCATGCATTTCTCCGCTTCCGGGGAGTCTGAACGCGCAGCTAAAAAGCCAGGAGCAACCCGCATTGGGCAGAAGGCAGCAGCAGTGTGATTGGCTGTGCTCTGCTCCACTGCCCAATGCACCCATAGCTGAATTAATGGGGAAACGGCGAATATAGCACGCCTCCGGCTCAGCAGTCTGAATGCTCCCGCGCGCCTCCATCCTGTATCCCGCTGTGTGAACGGGAAAACCCAGTATAGTTTATTCCGGAGCTTTTTTGCTACGACTGGCTACCGGAGCAAACTGCCAGTCTGTACTCAGCCTTAGGGTCTGAATAAATGAACGTTGCTAGTTACCACACCCTTTCACGAGTAAAATGGGACTCTACTAGGCTGGCCAACCTCCAGGTGGTATCTGGAGAGCTGGAGTTCACCTGGAGAAAATGGCTGCTGTGGAAGGTGGACTCTATGGCATTATACCCTACATAGGCCCCTCCCCTCCCCAGGTATTTTCCAACTCGGAGCTGGCAACGCTAGACTCTAAGCCCAAGCCATGGACTATTGATTGTAGGAGACTGTCTCTGCTGAATTTCTGCACTGTATTCTTTTTTTTCTTACAGATATTTTGCAGAGACCCCTCAAAACACAAGGCCTTAAGGACACATCTGCCCCGCTGCAAATACATTCTATAGTTAAAGAAAGAAAAACATATGATAAAATACGTATCTGCTCTTAAATTCCACAGAATAGTATTTTATACCATTGACTTGTAGATTCAGAAGGCAGGGCTGAACCTAGCTGCCTAAAACATTGTTGTTCTTCATAGTCAAGAAGCAGAGAGATATGAGAAGGACTCATGGCAGGCAATTAGCTTTATTGCTTGCAGCAAGACTGTCTATGGTGGGGAATGCCTGGCTAGGAAAGCAGAAGAAAACAGAAGAGATTTAGGCAGAGACAGAAGGTGGGCTGTTACAGCCTCTCGTAAAGCTTTATACACAAATATCACAATATATCACACAGCAGTAACATGCTTGCTTCTCTCCCTTCCCCCCCCCCCAGCTCTGTTCAGTGCCACTCCATTAGAACGGGGAGATCATGTGCTCTCAGGGGAAAACAGATGCTGCCAGAGCAAATCAAGTACTGAGGGGGAGGCGGAGCTAGCGGCTCCTGTAAACAACAGCCAGAAGCAAGGACCATGTGCTGCGGCAGTGATGGATCCTCGTAGCAAAGGAACAGCAAGGACATAAATTGCTGCTGCGAAGAACTGGTTGCCTGTTATCTTCTGGAAGCTGGCCGAGGGAGGAAAGGGTTCTGTTCCATTCTAATATCCCCCATTAAGGGTGACCACAGACAGACATTCAAAATGCAACAGAAGTGACATGAATGCTCATAAGTACACGTCTGTCTTCATCCTTCAGGTTGAATGCTCTGAAGTTATGTAGGCCTGGGGCCATTTCAGCGTTTGAAAATGGTGTAGGGAGGAGGCAGGAGCCCGTCCCCCACCATGCTGCAGTTCTAAGCTCAAAATGGTTCCCTTGGATTATTTCAGTGACCTTCCCAAGTTGGGTCAGGGGAACCTAGAACAGAGCTCAGCAGAAAAACATGAACTCTAGTTTGGGTCTTAGGGGAAAGGTTTAAGACCAACCGTGAGAACGATGACTTCATCTAGAAAATGTTATAGTACTGCACACAGTACATTTGTACTGCTGTTTCTACATCCGGAGTTATCAGCTTCCATGAGAAAGGGATCAGCTCAAGGTGGGTGAAGAAGTACAAGAGCAAGATAACAACAGACAGGACCAGACTGGTAGGAGGGTGGGGGATGGGGAAAGGGTGTGTGTGGGGGGGTGCCCATGCAATAATATCACATCCTGGGAATACCTGGAAGCAACAGCTGTACCTCTGGGAATCACTGGAAACTCTATGGTGGTATTCCCCAGAAGTTACACCAGCCAGTTTGGTGTAGTGATTAAGTGCACAAACTCTTATCTGGGAGAACCGGGTTTGATTCCCCACTCCTCCACTTGCACCTGCTGATGTGATCTTGGGTCAGTCACAAGCTCTGGCACAGCTGTTCTCTCAAGGACTGTTTCTGTCAGAAGCTCTCTCAGCCCCACCTACCTCACAGGGTGTCTGTTGAGGGGAGGGGAAGGGGAAGGAGTTTGTAAGCCGCTCTGAGATGCCTTTGGGCAGTGAAGGGCGGGGTATAAATCCAAACTCTTCTTCTTCTTCATTACATGGGCAGTAACTGTGTGTTTTATTAATTTTTACTTTATTTTAATTTTTCCATGCTGCCAATCCAAGAGGTGCTGGAGAACAGGAATTCTGGGAAGGGGATTCCTCACCCCAACCCGGGCAGCCCTAGCACCATAAGCTGCTTGCTAGATAAAAGAGAAAGGGCAAAGGGGATACACAGGCAAGGCTAAGGGCAAGATATAGACTCTCAGTCCAAGGGGAAGGGGAGTGTAAAACCCATGCCCTCCCTTTTCCCATGTGTGGGTTACACAGAAAAAGTCAGACTCCAGTTTTCAGTGCAAAACAGAGATATCATCCATGTATATACCACCGAACATTTACATGAAACAATGCTACCCTGCCTGACTCCTCCTCAGGATAACTCCAGAAATCAAAATGAATCAATAAATTAATATGTTCATAGGCTGCAGAAGTCAGAACAAACATTACAAACCTAGGCTGCTGCCTTTATATGATGCGACAGTTTTCATTAAACATGACTTTTGTCCTCAAAATATCTCCTCTGTTGCCTAATAGAGCATATTTGTATTATTAATAATATGTATTAACACAATCTTGTAAAATTAATACGAATCCTGCTGCTGAGTCCTTCCAGGAGAATCATTCCACGTGTCACACAAGCTGGAAGCCTTAGAGATGCATGGCTGGATTCTGAACACAGGTGTTACCTGACGAGAATGAAAGCTTTGTCACAGTTGGCCAAACCAAGCAAAGTTTCATTTTTAAAGGATTGAGATATAATTTAGGTTTTGATCCGGCATTGCTTGAAGAGTCTGGAAGAGAACTTCAGAAATGCAGGTAAATGGAAGTATATATGTTACCTAATTTAGGAAACATTTATTTATGAAAATATTTATACCCCACCTTTCCTCTTGGCGCAAGGTGGCACTCAGTTCTACAGAAACAGCAGTTCAGATGGAACAAACACCATGGAAAGTTTTCCTTGCGACATAGTCTAAATTATAGAAGTAGCCTATCAGTATATCTTGAGAGACATTTCATCCGTGATATAACAGGGGAACCAACTTGCCCATCCTATGCCCTTGGCAGGGTTCCCATTTGCACGCTTATGGTGGGAGACCTCCAGGCAATTGCAGCCCTTGTCCTCCAAGGCTCAGCTGATCAGCAGGCACAAACTAGGGGCAAGGAGAGAGAAAAATTAAGAAATGAAACAAGGCACTGCCTGGCAACCCTATTTCTTGGTCTGTGGGGGGTTAGAAGGTAGTGTTGGAGGATTCCTGCTCTGCTCCATGGCCATTGGCCTGTGGAATGCTGCAGAGTTCCATCTTATTCCTCATCCCGTTTAATATCTATATGAAGCCACTGGGAGAGGTGATCAGCTCTACGTTTCTTCCCCATCTCATTCCAAGGATGTTCTGAACAGGTGCTTTGAGTCAGTAATGGGCTGGATGAGGGTGAAGCTGAAACTTGGTAGAAAGGCAGGCCAGGGACTCAAGTTCCCTCCTTATCATGGCTGGGTTTTTACTTCCCTTGAAAAGCCAAGTTCACAGCTTGGGAATACTGCTTGACACAGATGTCACCTTAGAAAATCAGGTGGCTGCAGTGGCCTGGAGTGCTTATGCTTCACTTCATCTTGATACATCAGCTTCACTTGTTCTTGGCTTAGTCAGATCTAGCCACAGTGATCCATGCCTTCGTTATATTTAGACTGGACTACTGCAATGCACTCTGCTTGCAGCTGCCCTTGAAAAATGCTGGGAAGCTGCAGCTAGTGCAGAATGCTGTGGTGAGACTGCTAGTCAGGGCCAGCTAGTGGGAGCATGTGACCCTGATACTACAGCAATTACACTGGCTCCCCATCCACTCCCAAACCCAGTTCAAGCTGTTGGTTTGGTCCTTTAAAGCCCTACATTGTTTGGGACCAGGGTATACAAAGGACAGTCTTCTGCCATATGTTCCTGCCCAGGAATTCAGATCACAGGGAGAAGACCTTCCGACTGTCCCATCAATCAAAGAAGCTCATTTGATGGGCACACGAGAGAGGGCCTTTTTGGTGGCAGCCCCATAATTATGGAACAGCCTCCCCAGAGAGGTGCGCCTGGCCTCTTCACCATCGATCTTCAGAAGGCAGTTGAAGACAATTTCATTTAGGACTGCATTTGAATGGTTTAGTTTTTGTTATCAGTCTTAGCTGGAGTTTTTAAAATATATCCAAGCACAGGTGCACTATACTGACGTTGCTCAATTCCGATTGCTACTGACTTAAGTGAGGACGAACCTCAGAATCCCGTTGGTTTAAATGGATTTAGAAGTTTGTGACTCTTCTTGTAATGGCACTGTAAATTATGCAGCCCTTCTCAAAAGTCTGCTTTGTTTTTGTTTTGTCCCGCTGTGCATGAAATTCATAAGTCTTATTTTCTCCTGCCAATTTCTGTTTCTTCATGACAATTTTTACATATTAAATTTAAACCATTTTAAAAATGAGAATTTGACTTTGGTTGTCAATAAGTGGCATTAAAATGGTGTGAAGTTCTGCCTGCTGCATAGGATGTGGCCTTCACTCTGCTGGCTTGCAGCAATCCTGGAGGGAGGACTCCCCAGGCTTCAGAATGGGAAGGGAGGGAGTTGCTTCACCTGGTTCCCAGACCTCCCTGTTGGACACAACCCCTGTGCAATTTCTTGGATGGCCAACTGCTTCCTTCCCGACCTGTTTCTGGATCATCCTTCTTCCTCCCTACTTCCCAGCTCCCAACTATCCCCATTGGTTCCACGAGAGACCCCAGCTGCCTTCCAGCTTTTCCTTGCCCCCATTGGTTCTGCCAGCCCCAAGCCCCAGCAACACCCGTCTCCTGCCATGCCCCTGCATCCCTCTCGCCCTGCCTCCTGACAATGAAAGCCTTTACTGAGCACTGGTGGGGTGAGGAGGCTGCTGCCACTGCCTGTCCCAACCACAGCATCAGGCATCATTGCAGCCAACCCCAGCTCTGGGGTTCTTCTCCCAGTTGGCATTGTTTTGTGGTTGCCAGGCAATGCCTCCCAATCCTGGTCTGGGAAGGCCACAGCTGCCTCCACCACGCCGGCCCCTGTAACCCGGCCATGCCTGCCTATTCCTTCACTCCCTGCTCTGGAGCCCACAGCGTTGCCGGTTAGTTTCAGTGCTGTTTACCCCTTCCATTGACTGCAGGGGTTCCTGGGGGGTGGGTGAGAGTGGCTCCCTGTGTGGAGAGGATGTCCAGGCTCAGCACTGAGGAGCAGATGCTCCACACAGGCCCTGGACACATGGTACAGAAGAAGCGAACAAACTGGCAACCCCAGCAGTGAAGATGGCTGGAACAAAAATGCAAAGGACAACACATGAAAACTGATAAGTACGAGACAGCACACCGGAGGTAAGTTCAAAAGTGATTTCAGCTTTATTTCAGCTCCAAGTTAGACCAGCTAAGGACTAGACCAGCTAGACAAAATACAGTTCCAAAAATAGCAGTTTATATACACTTCGGGCTGTAGTAGCCACACCCACAGAATGTAAAACGCGCCAATAACATTTGAACAAGGCAGCCAATCATAATGCAGTTATAAGGACCAATCATATTCCATAACAATAGCCAATCAAAGATGTTCCCTCCATAAGCCCTTTGATTGGGCAATACAAGACAGTTTCTGAATCCGCATAATGAGCACCTGCTCAACTTATGCTGACACTTATGTCCCTGAAGACATCACAAAAACAAACAAAAAAAACCAATCAGAAAATAGCTGCATTAATATTCTACTGAAATAAAGAGTTGCCCGTAGATTTTTGAAGTCCCATAGGAAACTATGCTAATTCTAGGCACCCTCCATGAGCTGAATTCCATCTATCTATCTCTTTTCCAGAGTTCCATGTGCTTTCCAATGAGCATCCTGTATCAATAGGCTTTCTTGTTTGTTTCAACAGAGCGGGTGGTTCCATGCACTTAAGAGCACTGCACAGATCAAAATGTTTTCTCCACTGAAGTGGAATACAGAGATTTCTGCAAGTAGATTGCAGGATTGGGCCAATTACTTTTAGGATTGCAGTGCCAATCCTTCTTTAGCCTTCTTTTATAAGAGCCAGCTCAGCTGTTTCTCTGAACTGGCAAATATTCAAAGTCATGAATCCATCAGGGGAGAAATGGTATGGAGAGGAAATTCAAGATATAAAAATCAAATGCAACAGGCTCAGTAGACAGGCGATATTCAGTACCATCTCCAGAACTAAGCCAATAAGAGGTTCTGCATTTTTGCAACCTAACAGGACAGATCCCAGATGTAAATCTGTTGTCGCTAAAATTAATGTATTACCAGTAAACTGCTTTAATTCCAAAGTATCTGCCAACAGCAATAATTAAAACAACGAATCCATTTCCTTGGGAGAATATGTCCTGAAATGTATGATCAATTCCCCAAAGGAGCTACTGATGATCTGGTTTCTAAAAAAAAAAATAACTGAGATAGTTATGATGAATAGGAATGCAGCCAGCAGACTGCTTTGATTTCTCTTATTCTTTTACAAAAAGGGTATCTTTCATATTCCCATCTCCCTTAGTGCTGTATTTTCTTGGCTAGTGCCTTGGCTAATCATGTTTTCTGGCCAGTTTTGAATCTGGCTTGGCCTATCTATCACGCTGGGTAGATTGAGCTCTAAGATATATTCAAGAGGCTTTTAGTAATTCCTGTAAGCACAGTCGCCCCAAGAAAAAGTACTCTGAGACAACACAGCTAGACACTGATGGATTTTGATGGTGGTAGGCAATTTGGTGCAAGTTTACCATGTACTGGTCCGGTTCCTGCAGAGCAGAGGGATGATTTGATAGACTGCTTTTTAAAGCAGGTTCACCATAGCCCTTTTCAGTCACTGCAATTTTGCCACTCCTACCTCATGTCCTGGAAAAATATGCTATGCATGATCTTCTCGATACACGTATTTGCCATTTTGTGTTAACAGCAGTGTTCCCTCTAAGCTGAGTTAGTGTGAGCTAGCTTACAGTTTTTTAGCCTCCAACTCTCACATTTTTCTCTTTGCTCAAGGAGGATGGCTCCAGAGCAAACTAATTTACACAGTAGCCAAATTGCTCACTCGCAACTTTAATGCCAGTAGCTCACAAAGTAGAATTTCTGCTCACAAGACTCCACAGCTTAGAGGGAGCATTGTTTAACAGGACCACACACATATTTTCCAGCTTTGGCATGTGAATGTGTATCCTCAAAACACCGAGTTTTCCAACTGCATGAACCAAAGCTCAAGAATACTTGGCTGGAGTCATACTCCTGAACTTGTAGTTGCTGCATCCTAATTAGGTATTAACACTTTGTATAGAAGGGCTGGCTCTGAAAGAAAGGTTAGTATCCTGCACTGTTACTCAAATTTATACATCTGTTAGGCTCATAAAATGCGAAGTGTCTTCTGCACATAAAGAGTCAGACCATATCATCGTGATGCCGAACTTAGGATAATTATTTTGGGGACAGTCTGGCTTATACCTGGGTACCAGTTTGACACAGCACCATCACAGCTAACTTGTGGTGACCCCTGGTGGGGCTTTCAAGGCAAGAGACATTCAGAGGTGGTTTTCCATTGCCTGCCTCTTTACCCTGTTATTCATTGGTGGTTTCTCATACAAATACTGGCTAAGGCCAAATCTGCTTAGCTTCTGAGATCTGATGAGATCAGGCTAGCCTGGGAAGGAAAAATGAGATGGAGTAAGAGAATCCCAAAAGAAATTAATCTTTATTCCCTGAACAAGATAAAAAGCTAGAAAGATGGAATGTAAGGGAGAGCAAAACCATGAAAGATTTTGCAATAAAGTAATTGGATTCTAGTAATGCTACCCTTGGTTGTTGTCTGATTGGGATGAATGAGGAACCTTAAGGGGAAATAAAGGGTGCAAATCAAAACATACGTTGCCTTTTCCTGAATAGAATGGTTTGTGGGGTTGTGATCCAGGGAAGAAAAGAAGAAAAGGGAAACTTGTCTGAGATGAAGGAAAAATTTAAAACCCCAAAACAGCTAAGAACCTGGGAATCATGTGGGGTCATTTTATCCAGGCTTCTGGCAGCTAAGTCAGAAGGTCTCTGGGGGTGTGCAAATGCTTCCCTGGCTTGCTTGCAGCAGCACTGGTGTATTGGAAGGATTTATACCCACATCTGCTTGCTAGTTGAGTATGTTGGACTGCTTCTGGAATAGCCCGTAAGTAAATACAGATATAAATTCTTCCAGAATTATCATTGTCCAGTGGAATTAAAATGGTAACACCAAGGGCAGCCACAAATCACTGATTAAACAGTATTTGAAATGTCATCCAACTCCCAATGCTTCCTCTAACACAAGTTGCTCTTTGCAATGGTAGTTGTAGCCTCCTCTCCCACCCAAAAAGAAACTGGGCAATTGTTAGACTTGCCAGCTCTGGCTGGGAAATACTTAAAAGAATTTGGGGGTAAAGCCTAGGGAGGGTGGTGTTTGGGGAGGGCAGGGACCTCAGTGGGGCTTAGCACCATAGAGTCCAACTTCCAAAGTGGCCATTTTCTCCAGGTGAATTGATCTCTCTATCACCTGGAGAACAGTTGTAATCCCTGGAGATCTCCAGCCACTACCTGGAGGCTAGGTAACTAAAGCACCGGATTAGTCGGCGGACATTCAAATCTATCTTGGCCTCCCCTGCTGACAATGCTGGCCAAACAGAACCAGCTCAAACTGAGCATCGTTGTTGAGGTGAATCCACCCTGATGGTTTTTGGTTTGTGTTTTAACAGAAATATAGCTTTAACTATTTACATTATATTGCTATCTTGTTATTGTAATCCACTCTGAGCCCACTTGCGGGGAGGGCAGGATAAAAATTGAACTAAGTAACTAAATAAAATCATACTCTGTACTATATTTATGAGATATAATTACAATAAAGAATGCTTAGACTTTTATTCATGTACAATAATACACTATTAAGAATGTCACCTGGAGGCTGGCAATGCTGGCAGCTGTGCAGAGCATGTATTTTTGACGGACCCACCAAGTTCAGTCTAGGGGTTACATCCAACTGACAGGTAGTAAAGGAGAAGAGTCTCTCATGACCTCTCCCAGATGACAGTTTATACAGGTCTAATGCTTAAAGTCCTGCAAAGTTTATTTATTTACTTCATTTTATGCTGCTCTTCTCTCCAATGGGGATCCTGCTGTGATCAGTTGTAAAATAAACTGGTTTTTAAAGTCAGTAATGTCTGCTGTGAAGCAGAAAAGAACCTCTTGGAGACTCATACATTCCAAGAAGGGGAAGGCACGTAATTTGCATTTTTTTGTTGTTGTTCCAGAATTTCTGAAGTATGGTTAATTTGACATCCTTATCATGTACTAAAGAAGATCAAATAAGGATGAAAAGAAAGAGTGAAGAAAAACAGCATCCTGTCCTTATATTGAGCAGGTTTTTTTCCTGGCTTTGAGGTTTGGGAAGAAAGCGAGAGAATTTATAATATGTGACTAGTAGTGTATAGTGTGTTTGATTGGACTACAGCTGGAGAGATCTATGTCCCAGGCCACAAAAGCTCACTGGGCGACCTTGGCTCAGTCACTAACTCTCAGCCCAATCGACTTCACAGGGATGTTGTATAGGTAAAAGGAGGGACCATATATGCCAACCTGAGCTCCTTGGAGAAAGGAAGATATAAAAATGCAATAATTAACTGTGATATTGGAGGGTTGTGTGTGTGTGTATGTGTGTGTGTATATATATATATATATATATATATATATATATATATATATATATATATAAACGTTTCCATAATGCTTCTTCATTTGTTGACTAGCTTCGTTGCCCATTTGGTTCAAGTAACACAGTCAGCACAGTAGTATGAATACACGAATGCGATAAAACCACCCAAAATTTCCGTTCTTTACTAGGGCTAACATATAGCACCACTGTTACATGAAGCTATAGAGAAATAGAACTGGTAAAGCATCAGAGGTATCTTGAATTGAGGCCCTCAATAGCCCCAGTCTAGTGCCTTACTTTACATAAAACGTAAATGAACATAAGAGGTGCCATATTCACAAAGTGTTTACAGAGTAGCCGACAATTTACCCTGAATTAGGGTTGTCAGACCCCCCCCCGGTGGAGACGGGATTCCGCTGCCAGCAGGCCCTACCCCCAGCTGCCAATCAGCTGGCCAGCCAGGGATATTAAAGTGCATAATAGAAACAATGAGAAGATTGCCAAAGAAAGTATGGGGACAAAAATGGTCTTCCTGACCATACATGAATATTTTAAAAGGAAAAACACTTATTCATATATCCTTACTTCTCATGGAACATGACCGTTACCTGCTGTGAACCACTGGTACTTGCAGCACCTGTTTCCTTGAACCCTGAAACCTAAATGCTTAGTATTGAACCCCTTTGCAGCTGGTACTGGGTTCAGAGTACAGCTTCCTGGAAGCTTCAGTTTCTAGTCCTTAAAACAGTGAAGATGTGATTGAAAACTGCTCAGCACCTCAGTGGGCTGGAGCTACACAATTTTTTCACTCATTCTCACGTAATTCCCCTCCTGACTACAGCCCCCATCCCACATGACTTTCATCCAATCAGGTCCTATTGTCCCCAGAATAGTCTTTTTGATGGTCAAAGGGGATCAGATCCAATCCACTGGGTTGGATTTCCAAGCCCTGCATCTTTTGCCCCTTCCTAAGATTACTTCAAGCAGAATATTTGTGCAGATGGAGCAGTATATGAAAGTCTAGTGCACAGTATGGAGCAATTATTCCTTGTGTTTAGTATGTACCATGTGCCTTTTACATAAGCATGTCATGTAATCCACATCTGTCTTAAAATGCTTACTGTTTTTTTCCAAATGAGGCAATTTTGGAAGCATTCACTTAGAGGTTAGTTATTCAACCTTCTTGGCAACTGGTCAGTCGCCTACCAGCCGGTCATTAAGCACGGGATTAATATTTGCACGAGGCACAAACAAAACCATGCCGCACTCTCTGTCAGCATGCAAAGCCCACCTGGGGATATGTAAGGAGAAAGGAAAGGAGGATTAAGGCCACCATGATATAGTGGAGTCTAGATTCAAGGGGGTGTTCTGGTTGAACAAATAAAAACCTTCTGCAGAAAGAGATTAGAATGGCAGTAAGTGAACAAGGCAGGAGTGATTTGATTCATTCAGACACATTGTTAAAATGTCCCCAGGGCACTGGATTAGCAGAAGAGAAAGGATCCTTCACAAGGGTCAAAGGGCATTATCCCTTATGGGCAAATTGACCACTGGGGATAATGAGTTTATCTTTGCCAGCCCCTATAAAGAACATAAATCTGGACAAATCATCAGTCACACACTGTTGTTGCTGCTGTTTTCCAATTCCATTACAGGGATCTGAAAGACCATTGCTAACTGCATTGGGACTCTAGCTGTATTAACACTTCTTTATTTATTCATCCAGAACACCAATTGTACACATGCTTAGAGTTTCAGGGTAGCTTTAATTCTGCTTTCCTTAGAGTTATGGCTCTCAGGCTTGCAGTGTCCAATAATTAGGAAATTCTACTGCAGTTCCCTTTAGAATGGTAAAAATAGTAAGAATTTGCCGCAGAGTGTACTGTTGCTAATACCATCTGTGATTTACTGGAGTCTTACACAATTGGCTACAACTTATCCAGTATAAGGAAGAGAAGAATACTGTGGACCCATTCAAGCATAACAGCAAACAAAAGTCCATCTGTGATGGGCACCAACACAGGGCATTGCTGAGCTCATGCGTTGCTTCACCCCCTCTTCTTGTGCGTGATTCATGATTGAAATCTTCTGGGTTGGGGAGCCTTGAATCAAACTCCACTTCACCATTATGCCTGAATGCTGGGGAGTGTAAACTTAGCAACTCAGCATGTTATCATGTCCATCACAGTCAAAACTGTTCATGGTAAGTGTGTCAGTCTCCCAGTTGAACTAGGGGATCTCATGCCCGAGGTCCCATTGCCCATTGTTTCTCCAAGTGGCAGCAGGAGGAATTAAAAAAAAATGGTGGCAGTGGATGTTCAGCTACATCAGTTCTAGGGAAAACCCAGAAGTGACTTGGGGTAGCTCTAGAAATCAGCAGAAACACTATGATTTTACCATAGGCAGGATGATGTCTGCCAATTATACAAGCTGCATTCAGGCACCATCATGAACTCTAGTAACTGCCAGGAGGTTTGGAGGCAGGGACATGGGAGGGGGCAATATCCTGTGTGCTATTATGTCACTTCTGGGGAAAACAGAGAGTAGTTCTAGAAATTGCTGGAAACTCTATTATTTTAGAGAGGGTAGCTCTAGAAACTGCTGGAGAGTAGCTCTATAAATTGTTTAACCATAGAGTTTCCAGCAGTTCCTAGAACTACACTCAGTTTTTCCCAGAAGTGACATAACAGCACACAGGACATTGCCCCCTCCCATGTCCCTGTCTCCAAATCTCCTAACAGTTATCAGAGTTCATGCTAATTCTTGAATGCAGCTTGTATATTTGTTGGGCAAAATCCAAAGAAAGTTAAGAGGGCAAGCGCATAACAAAACCAATGGAGGTTAAGAAATCACCTGGCATAGTACTGACAAACAATAAAACATCCATTAAAAGAAATAAAGCCACAATATTCAAATAAAAGGCATAAACAGCAACATCCATTAACAAAACCAAAGTCATAAAACCCAAATCATCACCAATGAAAATCAATGTAAAAAGAGGATTCACTCTGCATTTCATATTGCCCTGGATGGGGGGCAGATCAATCTCCCTTAGTAGGACATTCCATCATTTAACAGTGACAGGTGAAAAACCAGTCTGCATTAAGTGCCAGCTAGCCCTATATCCTGTGATGCAACAGGTAAATATGAGTTTGGGCACTTTTGAAACTACTCAATTTCAAAAAGTGGTTAGCTATGCTTGGACAATTAAAGACAACCTTTGGAAAGACTATTCTAACAAGTTCATTGGCAGTTCCTGAGAGGAATCAGAAACCTTCAAGGAGAATTTGTCCAGGTATAGAAGCCACCTGACATTCCTTGGTCTGTTTATCTATCTATCTATCTATCTATCTATCTATCTATCTATCTATCTATCTATCTATCTATTGACATCAGGTCACAGCTGACTTATGGTGACCCTGTAAGGTTGTCAAGGCAAGAGACATGCAGAGGTGGTTTGCCTGCCTGCTATGACAGACTGCACTTTAAAAGCTCATAAGTGCTATATAAACATGTAATGGACTGTGAATAGTTAATGCCTCATAGAGCCAGAGACCCTTGAGTGATAGGCTGCTTAAAGGAATTTGATTGGTCAGCTGAAAGACTTGGCAATTGACTGCTGAGGAGAATTCAGGTTGAGTTTAGCCCTGACTGTGGAAAGTTTAACTCTGACTGGGGAGAGTTTAGCTCTTACTGAAAACAGTTTCATACTGACTGAGGACTGGGAAGGTTGGCAAGTAGTGGGTGGATCAGTAAAGATCCCCATTTGGACCAGGAAAAGTGATAGATTTTCTAGTTAGAGAAGTGATTCCCTACCCAGTTGGAAAGGGAAATAGCTCAAAGAGTGGAGTGATCCCTGGTGTGCTTCAAGAAGGAATTTGGGTGCTTGGTAGTATATCCCTGCCTTCTGAAACCTGAAGAGTCAGTTAAACTCAAAAAAGTATACTGGAGTGTTTAGGAAACACTGAAACTAAAGCCTCTCATCTCTTAGATTCTAAGACTTTGTGAAAAGCTTTAAACTCTCACATGCTGGAAACATATGAACTAGAGTTTGTGATTAAAACAATTTACCTCAGAATTACATTTGATTCACCTCAGACATTTTACCCCTGATTCCACCTGACCTTTCTCCCTCTACATTGAATAAAATATTTTATTTTTGAACTTTAAAAAGCCTCTCGTGTGCCATTTTCAGAAGTTTAAGTTAAGAGGGTGATCTTGCGTTTTGCCTCAATTTCCTGGGCTGAGCCAGCATCAAAATACAATAAGTTACAGAGTGGGACAGCTATAGATCTTCAGATATAGACAATAGATAAAGGGGCTGCTCTGCCAGAAAGGAAGAAAAAAATGGAAGGAAAATCCTCTGTCTGAGGGAGGGAACAGGCCTAGGTCATGAAACCTGCTTTCATATTATGACCCTGGTAGTCTTTGGCAGTCTCCCATCCAAATACTGACAAGGGCCAACTCTGCGTAAACTTCCAAGATCTGATAAGATTGGGCTAGTTTGGGCTATCCAGGATAGAACATTCCTTGGTCTACCACATAGCTAATCAGGTTACAGAAGCTTCCTTTGGGTCAGGTGTTGGCGGCCTTAGACATTCGAAGTGTTTTAATCAATCCATTGATTTATAAGCAAAAGCACTGTAGTTAATCAACCAAAAAGCCTTTCACTCTTCAACCTGCTTTCTTTTTATGAGACTCTTAAAACCTGTTCTGTGTACACACAAATAATGAATCATAAAAGGATTTCATTTGTTAACTGCATGTAGTTTGAGGATGAAAATAAAGAATAAAAACAGAGATAGCCTTTGTACATTTGGATATATACTTCCCCCCTTTTCCCACATACTTTTTCCTAAGAAAGCTCTCATCACTTGCTGAAAGCAGCTCTTGGAGATCTTAACAGTTTCCAAAAAGAAGGCCCATTTTTTCTATCCATTTTTATAGCATTTGATTTAGGACTGGGTGAAAACTATGGTTCATTTCTTGAAACATTTTCAGTGGTGCCCCCAAAACTGGTACCCTTCGGTGAAATTTGTCCTGTGTTGCAAAAAAGTTTTGCTTCTTTGCCCTCTAAAAAAAAATTCCTTCCCCAAAGTTTTAGTCATGTAGCTAAATTCAACAACACCACATGATTTATTTACTGACAGGCGGCATTGTCACACAAGACAGAGTGTTATGGAATCATCCCATTCCTGTTTGTGTGGGATGATCCATGCGATTAATGCATCCTCCAGCAAAAGAGAGCATTCCAGGTGTTTAAGACAGCAAACAGCCCATCAGTGTGTTCTCTGTCCTTTATCAATAACCAGGACATTCCAAGACTTATGTGGAGAACAATGCTGCCAATAGGACCAAGCAAAACCATTTGTGTTCTTTTCCATAAGTGTTGAAAAGTGCTTCACAGTTTCAATGATTTCCTGCACTTACCTGTGAATACATTTGTGTTCATCTTCTTTGAGTTATCTTCATTCTTTTTCTTCATGGTTCTTGGCCTCATTAGCTCATTGGTTCTTGGATTCAGCATATGACATGATAAGGACATGGACTTCTGTAAACAAAACCACATGGGTCAACCTAGCTCAGCAACCCTCAGTGGGTCACCAATCTGCCAACATGGTTGCCTGTCGATGCACAGAGAAAATCCTGGCTATTCTCTACTTCATTGGAGCAGGAGGTGATTCAGAAGATCCCAAGAGGCATCTCCTTTGTGCCTGTTCTGACTCCAGAAATCACAATGAGAAGGGTCCTCCTAGGAGCAAGATCTCCCTGGGTAGTCTGGACCCTAGATCAGGAGGCCGTAGTTTGGGATCCTGGGTCTGAGGCCATGGTCTCAAATCCAGGAGCTAAAGTAGAGCAGCTGAAGCCAGAGCACCAGAGCTGGAGTCTTGGGAACAGGTTGATCCAGCAAAATTCCTGTTCCAGCACAAGACTAAAATAGAAGACTCCCTACCAGGGCTTACCTGAGGCCAGAATCCTATAAAGGATAATGGCTGGAGTACAGCCTGACACCATGTTTCTGCTGAACTACTTCTGTGTTGATCCATTGTCTCTGCTGCTCCTTCTGTACGGACACATTGTCTCTGCTGTTCCTTCAGGACCTGACCAGCCTGGATGAGGGAAAGCAGTCACTGGATCAGGAATGACTAGATCTTCAGTGATGAGGTCTCAGCTGCAGGCTCAATGCACAGCCTCAGGAACTGGAGATGCTGGTTCTTCCAATGGTGAGGTTTCAAATGCAGGCTGTTGTGGTATGGCCATGGGACCCAAGAGTCTGGCTCTGAGAGAAATGCTGTGCTGCTGGGGTCTCCCCAGGCTCTGGTTCTTCCTCTAACAAGTCTGAACCAGGCTCAGCACAAATCATGACAGTGTCCATTCAGAAAAAAAATCTCTGTACAGGTCCTGCTCCGCACTCCCACATCCTGTTTGTAGGGCCAGAATTGATGGTTTTAATAAGCTTGGCCATGGGTAACTCTCCATTTCTCCCCCAGTTAGGCACCCAAAACAGTGAAGAGTTGCTTCGACCAACCTTTATTCTGGCGGTATCATATCACTCCTTTTCCCCAACTGCCTTTAGTTGCTCCCTCCCCTGCACTCATGATGCACCTGCCACAGATCCGGGTCATGTGCTTCAGCCCCACCTTTGGCCACAAAACTCCTCTCCATGGCCACCCTTAAATCTTCCCTTAACTTGGGCCTGCTATCTGAAGTTTCTCAGAGGAGTCCTTGTGTTCGCCTCATTCTCTGCCCCTGTCAACCCAGTAGCATACCTTCCCACAGCTTAGTGGCTCCAACCCCCAGCAACTGGATGGTAAAAAAAAACATCTTCCACCTCAACTAAAAGCCTGGTGGAACAGCTCCGCTTTAAAGGCCCTGCGGAATTGTAGCAAGTCCCGCAAGGCCCTGATCTTAATTAGGAGTGTGTTTCACCAGGCAGGGTTGAGCCTAAGCGGACATTCTTTGGGTCAGGGACTACCAGATTAAGTGGATCTTCTTTGGAGGAAGAGTCAAAGTCAGAGGAAGCCTTCCTTCTTTGGCTGAAGGAATTATACTTGAAGGATGGTTGGATCCACCCCACTGTACCTCCATGCTTGAAAAAAGTTACCTAGTATCTATTTTCCTGAAGTCCATCATTGTTGAGTGGCTGAAAAGCGTATGGAACACACATGAAACTGTCTTATATTGAATCAGATCATTGGTCCATTAAGGTCACTATTGTCAACCCAGACTGGCAGCAGCTCTCCAGGGTCTCAGGTAGAGGTCTTTCACATCACCTGGTCCTTTTAACTGGCGATGCCAGGGATTGAACCTGGGACCTTCCGCATGCAAATCAGAGGTTCTTCCTCTGAGCCACAGCCCCATCTCAATGTTAGCTATAGAAAATATTTGTTTTATTTTATATTGCTTTCTTTGATTGCCGTTCCAAAGATGATCAAATTGTTTCAGAGCCTCATTTTGAAGCAAAGCCCCCAAAAGCCATTCCTCTCTGTTTCACTTGAAACCAGTTTATCGATTTGTTAGTGTCAAATTTTCTGCATCTAACAACCTCAGGGCTGACCCAGTTTAATTGATAGGTTGTTTATATCTGTGCTAAGTTGTGTCAGAAAAAATCTACTTTCCTGCCATATCATCAATACATGAGAACAGGTTATAATCTCTGCTCATAAACCTGGTGCTTGAAGTTCTCTGTGGAATTACCTTCTGGTACCTGTTTCCCTATGACTGGCTCTCTTAACTCTTATGGGCTGTCATAAATCATTCTCCCAGTGGCCTAAGAAAGACACTTCTACCAGCCAATCTAAACTGCACTCTCTTGATAGTGAAAAGGGAATAAAGCTGGTTACTAGGATGATATCAGAGTTGCTCATTATTGTGAAGATATTTGAACCTCTCTAGGGAGACGCCCAGCATGGCTGAATTCATACTTCAACTATCTGTTAGTAAAACTAGATTTGAGACAGGTAGCACCTTAGAGACAAAAGGATTTCTGGTATAAGTTTTCAAGATTCAAAGCTCCCTTCATCAGAGCTTTCATTCTCAAAACTTATACCTGTAAAATCTTGCTGGCCTCTAACGTGCTACTGGACTTGAATATAGATCTTTTACTACAGATTAACATGGCTCCCCTCTGAAAGTATCTGTTAGTAATCTCTGAACCCAACCTGGATCAAGCACCAAGCACTGTAGAAAAACGTTATGCCTTCTGACAATTTTGTGAGACTTCTGCTTTCTACTTTTCCAAAATGTCACATGATTTGCCTTGTGTAAGAATACCTTTTTTTTTTTTACTATCAAACTGTGCCTTCGCCCTCTGTCTTCCAGGATGATGCTTTAGTTACATCTACTAAGATCTTTGTCTCTTGATACTTGGAGAATTTTTTAAAAAACTCTTGTTTTCTACAGCAGGCATATTTGGCAGCCTTTAATAGCAAGGGAGTTCAAGGTGTCCTTATCCTCTTATTAAAAATCTGAGGCGCTGGCAGCTGATGTTATTCCTTGGTTGGGTACAGGAGAGACTAGCTCTAAGACATGATTCTAGAGACTGGCCCTCCACCACAGTGGTATTTCTCCCCCATCATCCAGAATGGGAGGGGGTAGAGGGAAATAGGTGAACTCACAGTAAGAAGACCCAGAACACCACACAAAAAAGGGGGGCGAATACGTGAACACAAGTATCTCTAAGTGGAAAACTGATTGTTTGTTTGTTTATTACATTTACATCCCAACATACTTTTCCAGAGTGACTAACAAAAGCAGTATGAACAGCAGATGAGTAGAAGCAAGCCCAAAGAAGGGGCTTGGCTACTTCTTTCCCCTGGAGGGTCACTGGCTGCTAATGGAAGAATAGATGAAATAGTCATATCTGTCACATCTGACAAAGAGAGCTTTGACTCATGAAAGTTTATACCCTGGAAATCTTATTGTTCTCTAAGGTGTTCCTGGACTCGAATCTAACTGTGGTAATCTGGGTATCACAAACTGATAGAACAGATCTTTTCGTAGTAATTATCACGCAGCATGGTCACTACACTTCAGGTGAAATAGCTTTCTTTTGTGTGAGCTTCTGCGGTTCCCAGTATGGCCAAGAGGAATAGAGCGTGCTCGTTCTTTTCCTCCCCAATCCACCGATTCATAGCAAAACAAAACTCTGAAGCACAGGTGAGACATGTCTGGCACAGACAGATACTCACATCTGGAGTTTAACAGGAAGATATGTGAGTCCATGGTCCTGATGTTACAGGAGAGCTTCATAACCTAAATCGCATATATGTGAGGATAAAACAGTGGAGGGAGAATAAAGTTGTAAGCCAGTTTTATTAATTAAATTAATAAACCAGGAAGCAGAGGTCACTCATACTGCCTCTCCTTCTCTCAAGATGTAGCATGTAACATCATCCTCAGAGCACCTTTGGGTCCTTCCCTCCTTTGATAGCCTCTCTTCTTTCTTTCCTTTATGGAATATTAGAACTACAAAGAAATAGCTCTGTTTCCACAGAATCTCCCTGCCCTAAGCCAGAAGCCATTTAAAGAAATTAAAATGAGGAAATGAACATAAAGTGTGCTTTCCCCGTGGAAATTCAAAAACACAATGTCCTAATGCATATGTAATTATAGAAAGTCAATTTGCATGGCAAAGCGGAGCAGCAGGGTCTGGAATCAGAAATGCTACCTTTTGGGGACATTTCATACAGTATCCAGCAGGAAATCTAGGTTTGTACCCTTCACGGGGAACTGCAGACAGGGACCTAACTCTATAATGAGTATCCCTGGACAACTCTGTAACGAGTACAAATGTCCAAGAACTGATAGTTGCATTTGTATTTAAAATTTTCAGTGACACATTCTAAAACTTTTAAGTGTGTATGTAAAACCTAAAGGAGTGAAGCAGCACGAGAAATAGCACAAGCACAAATTATTACATTATTTCAAGAACAATAGCATTGACGGGATGCTTGTACACCAAAAATCATGCCAGATCCTTCTTGTTGCTAGCATTTTCAAACCAATTAAATGGGCTTCTAAGGAAATTAGGGAGGTCATAATAAGATGGCAGGAGCTGCGGTGGCTCAAGTGGTTAAGATGCTGAACTGCAGGCTGTGGAAGGTCAGTAGTTCAGCAGTTCGAGACCCGTGAGTGCCGCATGACGGGGTGAACTCCCGTCTCTAGTTCCAGCTCCTGCCAACCTAGCAGTTTGAAAGCAAGAAATTGCAAGTAGATAAATAGGTACCACTTCAGTGGGAAGGTAACAGCGTTCCGTGCGCCTTGGTGTTTAGTCATGCCAGCCACATGACCACGGAAATGTCTTCGGACAGCGCTGGCTCTTCGGCTTTGAAACGGAGATGAGCACCGCAACCCTAGAGTCAGATTCGACTGGCTTTCGAGCAAGGGAACCTTTACCTTTACTTTAATAAGATGGCAATAAGATCAGTGAAATGTCCCACTGTTTTGTATGTTGCATCAACCTTTCAGATGTCTGCAGAGAAGGAGGTTCTGGAATGGAAGAGAAGATCAGTGAGGTCCATATCAATTCTGTTTCAGGGTGGTTCATGTTCTGAAACCCAGATAAGATGGAACTGGGGCTGAAATCTTAGGAAAGAGTTCAGCAATTATGCATGAAGCCAGGGCTGAAGAAACCAGGCCAGGCATGCTGTAATAGGGAAAATCCGACATACTACCCATAGTTGGTACCAAGACATGCCACACTGGGATTAATGGGGTCTTGAAGCCAAAAGAGGCTTAAGAGATTCTGAAATATACTGGGAAAGGGAAGAATTCAACACATCATTATCAGGTCTTCCTAATCAGTCAACTGGTGGAGGTTACAGACTCAAGACTTGAGGCCCTTGGCTCCAATACTTGTTTGGGGTAACAGATATTATAGAAAAAGACACCTGTATTGTGGGAAGTTTAAAAGAATACAAAGAAACTAGGCATATTTCCCATAGTGGTGAACTTCACAATATGTATACTACCTCACAAACCCCAATAGCTTAGAACTTTACAGTTTACTTAGCATAACGAAAACCCAGGCCAGAATGTGAAGATGAGCCTAAAGTTGCTGTCAGGCCTGGTTTCTGATGAAGAAATGAGCTCGTTATTTTAATTCCATGTGAGGTAAAAAAAAATTAATTTATCTTAAACTTACTACAAATAATTCAATTGCATTATCTAGACGCATTCGTCCTTGTCATGTTGTCAGATTTAACGGTTCTTTCTTAATTTATGACAGAAATATCATGGTTATATGGTAAATGTCAGCTGTAATGATGCTCTGCCCACTATGGCGGAAAACACTGACAGAAAGAAATTATGTTTAATGCATCAAAGCAAGAAATTTCAAGTAGGTTATCAGCTATTCATTGCGTCTTTAACAATGGGCTTTGCCCTTCAGAAACAGCGGAATCTTATAACATTCATATAATCAGCCTATGTGGTTGTTCGCTATCAGAGTACCAGCTTCCATACTGTTCACTGTTGAGGCGTATCTGGCATATCTGGCCCCCTATTTGAGTGTGTGAGGGGGAAGAGAACAGGGCCAGCACCAGCATACCATGAGTTGGGGTCACTCAGTGCTAGGGCCCAGGGCTTCTAGGAGGGCCCATTGCTGTCACCCCCTCTGCTCAGTAGCTCATGCTCTACCACCCGTGTCCCAAGCACTTTCTGTGGCCACCACAGAAAGGATTGTGAGCAGAGCAGATGGCTGTGAGCATGGGTAGTGAGAGCTGTCATGTGCAGGCATGGGAAGGACACACAGGCGGGTGGGAGACATGGGTGGGAGGGAGGGAGTGTTTGAGCCGGACCCGGTGGGGGGCTAAGGAGGGGAGGAGGGCCTGGGAATTTTCTGCCCGTGGTTTTCCAAAACCTGGAACTGGCTCTGGAAAAATAAGAATCACTGGGGAACAGAACCATGTAGTTGCATGGATGCTGATCATGGGTCTCTGCATTAGGAGGTAAGAGAATGCTTGTCCCCCCCTTATATCCTAAATGGAATTATTTTTAAAATATTCTTGGACACACACACTCTTCCAGCTAATCGACAAGGGATCTAGAGTGATCCTCGAGTGACTTTGCTCCTTCCCTAAAATTATTTCTATGGACAGCCTTGCTTTTGAATAGCAGTGAAGCGGAATGGGTACCCTCCTGAATCATAGCTCATTTTCTTTTCCTACTATGCTACATGACCTACAGCTTCTTTTTCCCTTATGGAACTCAAGGTATCAGTTTCTTATAGCCTTGGGGTTGCAACTGAAAAAAACCCTGTCATGTATTGCTTCCCCCTAATTGTTCTGGGAAGGTCTCTAAAGATTCTCTGAGAATATCTGTTTGCATCCTTATATGGGGAAGGGGTGGTTCTTGGGTTTTGCTGAGCTCAGACCATACTGGGTTGCAAAGGCCAAAAGCAGCAGTTTCAGCTGGATCTTGGAATGTTTTCCAATGAGTACAACATGATGAATTCATTCAATAACCAGGCGCATTGTGACCAATTTTTATATAAGATATTTTATAGCAATGAAAGTGCAACTCGATGCATAGTCCCTCCCATTAAAGCCTAATGGATTTTTTTAAGGGTTGTATTTAACCCATAACTGCTGTTCATCCAGTTTCTTCTGTGCAGGCACATGTTGGGATGGTGTACGTGCAGGCCAGCCGTGGAAGAATTTTTCTAGCTTCAACATTGCTCCAAAGGGGCCCCCGTCCTCATGAGTGTGTGATGTGGCTTCCCACTGAAACCATCCTGTGACACAAAGGAGAAGCATCCCTTTCCCTCAATTCTCCTGAGCCACCAAGAAGAACCCAATAAGACCAAAACAACTGAAAGCTCACAGTGGGGACAGGAGGGGGGGAATGTATGCCTATGTAGAAGTTGACTCCTGCAGTCTTCTGTGCAGTCCCACACTGGGAATCTAGCATGCAACTCACTTTGGAGGTATGAGCTGTTAGTGAAATAGACTGTGCAGAACTGCTTTGTCCCCTGCCGACTCCCTTCTTGTCGAAGGTATCTGAAGAGGGCCATGCCGCAGCTTAGCTGATGTTGGTGAGAAGAACTCCCTTCAAGAAGGCAGGTGATGATGCCTGTGCCCTGGTCAAATGGGCTTTGAGAAGAAAATGACACAGCACATCAGCCAGCTGGGAGGAGAGTTTAACAGCAGAAACAATCCATCTGAACAAAGTCTGAAAAGGATGCTGGGTTGCCTTTGTTGTGACCTGAGTGACATATAAACAAGTGAAGACCTTTCCAGAGGTTGGTCCTTTGAGGTAAAGTAATAAAGCACTTTTTTATGTCCAACGTGTTCTGTTGTGGTAGAAAAAGACTGGTGGAGCAATGCCCTGAGAGGTGTGAAATTGGGAAACAATCTTAGCCTTGTTGAAGGCCAGTCCACAGCACAATCGTTTCAGGATGAAATTCTATACATGGGGCAATGGAGCGTAAGGCTGCTCACTCACTCTCCTGGCAGAGGTGATTGCCATGAGAGAAATCAGTTTTGATAGTCAGCAAAGGCAGAGAGCGTGAAGCCGTGGATCTGAGTGGTTCTTGGAATAACCAGGAGAGGACCAGAGATAAGCACCACTGGGGAGCAGCTGGTGAGATCAGTGGGAATCGACTGTGCATTCCCTTAAGGAGCTGCTTGGCAGTTACAGGAGAGAAGAGAGACTTCCCATCCACTAAGTCATGAGTGGCTGAGATAGAAGCCATATGGACCTTCAGAGAAAAGGAGGTCAAACCAGAGCCATTGGAGCTCCTGGCCTCCCGGCAATGTCACTCAATGCTGGGGGCTGTTTTGCCACCCCAGAGGAGACCAGTGCAGCAACAGTCACCATGACATGATGCATCATGATGTGGGCGGGGGGCAGAGCTGGCTCTGTTAAATGGCTGGGCTCCGCTCCCACCCAGACAGTTGGAACTCATGCTCGCCCACCCTCCCGCCCTGTTCTTAATGTAGGCTGCTGTTGGCCACCTATTGGGGCCAGATAGGAATTTTTCACCTCTAGCCAGGATTGGCTGAAAGGTTGGAGGTGTTTTTGCCTACCTTGCACTGAGAGCAACGGATTGAACAGCTAGTTGTGGTGGTCGACATCTAAATAGGTTGGTCACTTGGCAGGTTTGTGCGGGCAAGAAACCGGAACTGGTGAGTACCTTATAGCAATTTCCCATTAGGGAACAGGGGGTCATCAGGAACTACCTTTGGATTTTAAGGTCCAGGGTGGGGAACGGTGATCACCTCTGGGAACCTCTTAGGGTAAGGCTCCTCTCTACATTGTAAGGCTTCAGGGGTAGGTGCTCCTAGGTGGCAACCAGTTTTGCTAGGCTGCTGGTCATGAGCCAGACTCCTGGCTCAAGACCGGAGCTGGGTGACCCACCTGAGAAAAGGGCATGGAGGTTGGTCAGAGGAGTGACACCTGCCTTGCCTGTTCCATGCTCACTTACTTGGTCCCTTGCCGCAATGTTATGTTAAATAGTTAATAAAGTGGCCCTTGTTTACTTCCAAACTGTTGTCTGTCTCGTTATTCTGACTGGGGGAAGGCAATTAAAGTCAACTAGTATTCTAGCACCACAGGGAGAAGAGAGCATTCTGCTGCATCCCATTGAGCCCCCAGGAGGTTTGTTCCTTCGGGGTCAGTAGGAGTAGCACAGGGAGCAAATTAGGGGTCTACAGGGGGAGAGGAGAATCAGTAGAAATCACTGGCCCCTCCTCTGCAAATGGAAATGCTGTTCCATTGGAGGAACTATGTGGTTGAATGTGTTTGTGTGTGTTAAGTGCCATCAAATCACATTCAACCTACGCCGATCCTATGAATTCATGACCTCCAAAATGTCAGATTGTTAACCGCCTTGCTCAGGTCTTGTAAACTGAGGTCTGTGGCTGCCTTGATTGAGTCAATCCATCTCCTGTTGGGTCTTCCTCTCTTCTTGCTGCCTTCAACTTTCCCCAGCATTATTGTCTTCGCCAGTGACTCTTCTCCTCATGTGACCAAAGTATGACAGCCTTAGTTTGGTCAGTTTAGCTTCTAGGGAGAAATCAGGCTTGATTTGATCTAGACCTCACTTATGGTTGGATGCATGGTTGTAAAATCATTTTAAAATAATAAACATTTAAAAAGTCATTTTCAACAGTCTAGTGGCATAAAAACAGCATAAAATGGTAACTCTAAACTGCTCTGCCCTGACCTGGATAGCCCAGGCTAGCCTGATCTTGTCAGATCTCAGAAGTTAAGTGGGGTTGGGCATGGCTAGTATTTGGATGGGAGACCACCAAGAAATACCAGGGTTGTGACATGGAGGCAGGTAATGGCAAACCACCTCTCAATGTCTTTTGTCTTGATGTGGGTTAACATCGCTTCCAAATTAGGGTCACCAGAAGTCAGCTGTACCTCGGCAGCGAACAAAAATTAATAAATAAAATAAACAGCTCTCAGAACAATTCTGTGCTTTGCCGCTTAATGATTACACTCCACTCACTCTCACATAATATTTGAAACCAGGAAGGAACATTACTAGAGAATAGTATTAGTACCTGTCTGAGGAGCTAAACAGCTCCTCTGTAACCTCCAGGCTAACAAGAGGTATATGTGAGAGAAGAAGAAGAAGAGATTGGATTTATACCCCTCCCTTCACTACCCAAGGGAGTCTCAGAGCGGCTTACAAACTCCTTTCCCTTCCCCACAACAGACACCCTGTGAGATAGGTGGGGCTGAGAGAACTCTAACACAAACTGCTCTTTTTTCAAGAACAGCTGTGCCAGAGCTTGTGACTGACCCAAGGTCACATCAGCAGATACAAGTGGAGGAGTCGGGAATCAAACCCAGTTCTCCTAGATTAGAGTCCACGCACTCAACCAGTACACCAAACTGGTGGGGCATATATGCTGATTGACTTGCTCAGTTCTGCTGAGGTTTGGGGGGAGCAGGTGTAAATCTGGGATGGGTGGAACTCACACACACACACACACATTCATAGAAAGGAACCATCCTCAATCATTACTATTCTTTAATATGGCAGTTCTTAGAATGTGGTTAACATCGCTTCCAAATTAATTCATCACATCTCATATGAAGATAACAAAAGACATATATGTTCAAATGAATGTAGTTTTCTGAATAAACACTCTACCCAATATTTTTGATTCTGGACTTCTTGCCAGGTTATTGAAAGGACCTTGCGCTAATCAGTAATAGCAGCGCCACATTTCTTGCGATGTTTGGAAAGCGCACAGTTAACTTATGCTGTACTATAAACACATTTTTTTTCCACTATACAGAAACCTGAAGACATTTTATGGCAATTGACCTTTTCAGAGACCATGTTCAAAATGTAATAAAATACATTTCCGTGTGTTGCTTAAATGGGGGACCTACTTTGGCAAGCTAACACGCTTCTTTTCTTCAGTGCTGGGCCTCGATTTAAAGAGGTCTTGGGCAAGATGCCCTCAGTGAGCTCTTCTCCCTGAATGGACTTAGCTCCTCACCATTGCTCCTTCATTTGCACCCATTCAGCACCACTGCCCAAAAGGAAAGGGTGAAATAAGCTGCAGTGGTGGCTTTTCTTCCCACTCCTGCCACAGCTTGCTTGTTCAGAGAGGACAGTGTCAGTAAAGAGCAAAATTGCCACTGTTAAGCCAACACAGGGCTTCTGAGATGTGAGCCTCAGCAGGAGACCAACAATGGTGACACCTTTAGTTGCTGTAGATTTTCCGGGTTGTGTGGCCGTGGTCTTGGCATTGTAGGACCTGACGTTTCACCAGTAGCTGTGACTGGCATCCTCAGAGCTATAACACAGAAAGATGTAGTACTCTCTGTGTCAATGCAAGCAGAAAAATGGTAGACTCACCTTAACACAGAGACTACTACATCTTTCTGTGTTATACCTCTGAGGATGCCAGTCACAGCTACTGGTGAAACGTCAGGTCCTACAATGCCAAGACCACAGCCACACCACCCAGAAAATCTACAGCAACTAATGAACTCCGGCCATGAAAGCCTTCGACAACATATTAATGGTGACACCTCCTTCCTTCCTTCCTTCCTTCCTTCCTTCCTTCCTTCCTTCCTTCCTTCCTTCCTTCCTTCCTTCCTTCCTTCCTTCCTTCCTTCCTTCCTTCCAAAGTGGTCTCCTTTGGGAACATAAGACTGAAATCGTAATCGATCCCATTAGAATAGAGTCTTCTTCCAAACAAACCTATGAAACTGCTTTATACCTAGTCAGTCCACCTAGATCAACACTGTCTGCTTAGATTGGCAGCAGCTCTCCTAGATTTTTTTTTGGGGGGGAGCTCTTACCCAGATCACCTACCTGAGATATCAAGGTCTGAACTTGCAATCTTCTACACATAGAGCATGCACTGTACCACTGATCCACAGTCCTCACCCCAGAAGAAGGTCCACACGGCTGGAACTGAAAAACTTACTCCTCGAGATTCTGTCACTTTCCACCCATCAAATGGCAGCAAGTCCAGCTTTGTGATCACGGATGCAATCGATGCAGTTCTGGGTTGGGAAATATCTGGAAATTTTGGGACTGGAGCCAGAATAGGGCATGGTTTGGGGAGGGGAGGGACCTAAGGAGCCATTTTCTCCAGAAGGCCTTGGTTGTATGGAGGTCAATGGGAATAGCATTTGTAATAGCAATTGTAATAGCATGAGATCTCCAGGTACCACCTGGAGTTTGGCAACCCTATCAATTGACAGGAAACAGCACCAGTCCTGACTCTCTTATGTGCTCCTGTGTGATGTTCAAGTTCCTAAGTAGGTTTTTCTCATTCTCATATTATATTTTGATACTGTACTTTGAAATTCTAAGGTGATTCGGATGGCACAGTACATACATGAGTTCTAAAAGATCATCAAGAGCCTCTCTCTAGCATTTCCCACTCTTCATTCCTTTTTCTTCAAATGAAGCTGGAACAATTACCCCATAAATTAGAAGCAGGCAGAAAAGGAAAACTGGGTAGATACATACGAGTTCTTGGCAATCTGCAGACACACACGCAAAGAGCCCAATAAAGACTGCTTGATATTCTTACACAAAGAAGGTACAAATTATTGCTGCAATGTCTAAACAGGCAAAAGAGGTTGCCTTAACTGTGTCTGAAGCCAGAAACATTCATGTAAATGAGAAGGGAAGGTGGTACACCTTCTAAAGGAAAAAAAAACTGTTCTAAGTTTCTGTCACTAGGGGGAGCTATACTTTAGCAACCAGTCATTCTCCGCAGCTGGAAACCTCTGCCGCTTTTATTCCATTTCTCTGCTTGCTTCTTCTCACCTTTACAACACAAATGCCAAGCAACAGATGTAAAATGTGTCGGGGAGTACATCTGCTGCTGTCTACACAGTTTGAAATGTATAATGTCCGGACCAAATGCAGTTTCCACACTAGTTGCAGGGCTGTCAGATCTTCAGCTGGCCTCTGCAGCGGTCCTTTTTAACAGCAGTCTGAACTGCAGCCATTAACCAGTGGTTGCCTTCAGCTCCTTGCCATAAAAAGCTTCACCTACTGATTTCTGCATCTCATACCTCTAGTAAAAGGACTGAGGTGAGCCAGGTTGATAGTCCCCCGCCCCCGCTCCCCAGCCAGATTATAATCATAGGTAGACGGAGTACTGTTTCCTGATGCGACACTGTTCAGCACATGGTTATGCCCACACACACACACACACACACACATACACCACACTGAAATTTTATACATTGTCTCCCCTTTTTCTAGAATGGGAAAGGTGCCACTATCTGGTCCAAGGGGGCCCTTTCACTTCTGAATCTCCCTTTTTAAGTTACCTTCATGGCATGGCTCTTTCCAGGTGAGCCCTCGCCGCATTGAGAACAGCCCATGTTGCAGCAATCCTACCCACATCAGTGTTGCACCAGTTTTCCCAGAGAGGTGACGCTGAAGTCCTCCCACACAGCTCAGAGGTTCTTACATTAACAAGGCACCTATACGCCTTCAGGTCTCATGCGGAACATGTATTATATGAAGGAGGACACAACAGTGAGCTTAATTGTAGACTGGATCAATTAATTCTGCGATGCATCCTCCCAGATGGGCTGGGGTCGGGTCTTGTGGTCCTCTTCACTTGAAGTCTTCTTTTAGAATAGCCCATGTTTTCTTGTTGCAGTACCATACCAAAGGCAACTTTGCATTTTTTTAAAAAAAACACACAAAATTACTGTTTTCAGTAGATAGGTGGATATGGCACACTGACAAACACAGAGACTTGAGACATCTCAGTGCATTTATTTATTTATTTATTTATTATCAATGGGGACTCAAGGTGGCTTACAAGGTGGAAAAAGTACAGAGAAGGGCAACTAGAATGATAAAGGGGTTGGAACACTTTCCCTATGAAGAAAGGTTAAAACGCTTGGGGCTCTTTAGCTTGGAGAAACCACGGCTGAGGGGTGACATGATCGAGGTTTATAAGATTATGCATGGGATAGAGCAGGTTGAGAAAGAAGTACTTTTCTCCCTTTCTCACAGTACAAAAACTTGTGGGCACTCCATGAAATTGCTGAGCAGTTGTGTTAGAACAGATAAAAGGAAGTACTTCTTCACCCAAAGAGTGATTAACACATGGAATTCACTGCCACAGGAGGTGGCGGCAGCTACAAGCATGGACCGTTTCAAGAGGGAATTAGATAAACATATGGAGCAGAAGTCCATCAGTGGCTATTAGCCACAGGGTATAGACGGGAACTCTCAGTCTGGGGCAGGTGATGCACTCTATTCTTGGTGCTGAGGGGGGCCGCAGTAGGAGGGCTTCTAGTGTCCTGGCCCCACTGCTGGACCTCCTGATGGCACCTGGTATATTTTGGCCGCTGTGTGACAGAGTGTTGGACTAGATGGGCCATTGGCCTGATTCAGCATTGGCTTCTCTTATGTTCTTATCATTTTTTCTCTTCCATTTTATCCTTTACAACAACCCTGTGAAGTAGGTTAGGTTGAGAGAGTATGACCGGCCCAAGCTCATGCAGCAAGCTTCCGTGGCATGACTGGGGATTTGAACCTGGGTCTCCCAAATCTTAGCCTGGCACTCTAATCACTACATCACACTGGCTCTATTGAAGATGGAGGGGTTGAAACAAAAGGTAAATGGAGAGTTGGAACTTATGACTCCACAAAATGAGGACTCTTGCTTCTGAGGAAGGAGTCTTGTTCTGACGGAGGAAATTTCTTCCATTGGAGTGAGACTCCTCACTTAGTGCAAAAGAGTTACAGGATCCATTTGGAGGTTAAGGATTGCAAAATGTGTTAATGGAATGTTTTGATCAGATTGTGATAAGGGAGGAAACAAGGTGAATCCTCCAAATGAAGAACTGCCTATTCCCAAATGGCATCCTAGTGTTCCTGCCAACCTAGCAGTTCAAAAGCAAGAAACTGCAAGTATATAAATAGGTACCGCTTTGGTGGGAAGGTAACAGCGTTCCGTGCACCTCGGCGTCTAGTCATGCCGGCCACATGACCACGGAAACATCTTTGGACAGCACTGGCTCTTCAGCTTGGAAACGGAGATGAGCACCGCATCCCTAGAGTTGGATTTGACTGGCTTTCAAGCAAGGGGAACTTTTACCTTTACTAGCAAGAATTCAGACTCACGATCAGAAATATTGCAGAGAACTGGCCTAAGGATACCAGAATCTAAATATAGGTAGTCTAATACACTGAACTTTTAAAAAATTCTATGCAAAAAATATGGAAATAAAAGTTACTGTTAGAAAAATTAGAAGCAAGTGCCCAGAGCTTAAAATTTATCATGTTGCTTTTGAACTCATTGGACAAAACACTGGAAGGCAGGAACAGATTCACTTATTTAGCAATTATGTAGAATACTTCCTCAGTGTTTTCATTATTTCCCTACAAGTAAAAAGGGTAGAAACTTACTTACTTTTAATTGTTACTTTTTAAACAAAAGCAGAAAATTCAGAGGGAGAGAAGGTGGCATGGTATGGCCTGATCTCATCAGATCTCGGAAGCTAAGCAGGGTGGGTTCTTGGATAGGAGACCACCAAGGAAGACTCTACAGAGGAAGCCAATGGCAAACCACCTCTGTCTCTCATTTGCCTTGAAAGCCCCTTGCTGGGGTTGCCATAAGTCAGTTGTGATTTGATAACACTCACATATGCAGAAAATTCAGAGAAAGGCCTGGAACTCTGTAGTGGAGAGGAGGAGGATTAGAAGACATTGTATGCCAGCTGCATGGTTTATTATGTTCTTTTTCTTGCTCTTCCTGCTTCCTGTCTGCAGATACAAAGATTGGGTGTAGCCAGAAGGTTAAGCTCTTGGGTGTGAGCTGAAGGACAAGAGCCAAAGAACCTTGGATGGGATGGCCAACTGAACTTAAGACCGGGTCAGATACACAGTTGGTTGTTTGGGTTGTATTTAACTGTATTTGATTGCCTTTTTGTTACCCCAAGACAGCTTTATTAAATAAGTATGTTGCCTTTGCTCTGATTGGGGAATTAGCTACAAAGGCAGAACTAACAAGAGGTTGGGGTATAGCATGGATCTGCTGTCAGTTTTTATAGAGATAGTTCCCTTTAGACCCTTAGTTTAAGGCAATAACCAGCCCAAATTGTAACAGAAATGGGTTTTATTTAAATCATCATCATCATCGTCATCATCATCTTGATACTTGCATTCAGATCAGAGACTGCAAGCATACAAGAAGATATAGAAAGTGGTTAGCAGACAAGACAGAGGGGGTTGGGGAATGTCAGGGCAATATTATACCTACCCTGAAGAAATAAGGAATCCAAGGTGAGATGAGATGTGTGGACCGACCAGTGAGACCACAGAGGACCTGAGTTGTGCTTAGGGGTGTTAGCTTTGTGCGTGCTCAGCTAAAGTCACACTGGGCATGTGCAAGACTGGGTATATTTATACCCCGAAATGTATCCTGAAGGTATGTTAAAGTGTGGTAGCTAGTTTCACAATGGATTGATGGGATTCCCATTGTGGAATCACAGGGCGATCTGGTGTTTTCCTGGTATCATTGTAAGGTGGTTTAGATGTTTTCAGGAAGAAAAGCAGCAAGTAAATACTGTAATGAACTAGTGTAGCACTTAGAGTGTCAGACTAGTATCTGGGGAGACCTGGGTTCAAATTCCTAAACTACTGTGATGCTTACTAGGTGACCTTAGGCCAGTTACACACTCGTCCTAGGTTATCTCACAACCTTGTTGTGAGGATAAGATGAGGGGTAAAGAATGGATTTTTTTTTCCTGAGCTCCTCGCAGGAATGGTGGGATAAAAACGTGCTAGACAAATCATAAACATAATAAACCTGAAGGAGGTAGGCAGGCAGGGCCTAGTTAGATATATACAGGCCCCGGTCACATGCCGAATTTGCCACGGGAGAGCAATGATTGAATGGCAGAGTTTCCGGGTGCAATCACACCACAACATCTGGGAGGCATAGCACTCCCATGGCCAACCCGTGGCTTCCCGCTGAAGATGTGGAGTAAAAACTACCTCCTCGAAGGTACTAGCAAATGTTTTCCCACAGGCTGCCTCCAGACTCCTTCGGTGTGATCGTGCCAGCGCGGGGCTTTTCCCTCCAGCCCCTTGTTGATGCACAGGTGTGGAGGGAAGGAACTGTGGCATGCTGCTGACGCGTGGGATCGCATTCTGGCGGCTCTAATTGTGGTGCCACAAATAGCCCTACCTCCCCCCCCACATTATCCGGCCCATATGACCGGGCCCCCAAATAAACAACCAACTTTGAGGTGCCACTAACCTTACTGAAGTCTAATCGTGCCTCCTCAGAAATTCAAAACTTGGTTATTTAATCAGGAACATGCAGATTTATAATGAATTTGTGAGTACCTCTAAAATGAAAGCATTTTTTAAAAATAAGGATCTGAAACAGGTCTGCACAGTCTGTGTGACCCCCCGCCCCCAAAACATAACCAGTCCACCAGCCTGCTAAGTGCTGGATATTTCCACTACTTTTGCAATTGCAAGAAGTCAGAAAAAACTGGGGTTTCTACAGCTAGACCATAAATGGCTTATAAACCACATTTAGCATAATGAGTAACAATGTGTGTATGCTGGACACAGAGACAGGGCCTTCAGTTAAAGCAATTAGGGTTGTCAGCCTCTCGGTGGGGCCTGGAGTTATACTAAAATTACAGTTGATCTTTAGGGTAGGGTTGCCTGGCATGCCAACTAGTGGAAGACCAGGGGGGCACAGGAGGTGGCCCCTGACGATGACGATGTTGCTTCTGGGGAAAAAAATGGATGTCATGCCTCTCTAGAAACACTGGAAACTCTATGGTAAAACCATTAGTGATGTCTCCCAGAAGTGACGTCATACCATTAGCCCAACAGCCACATTTAAAACATTTTGTTGGGAAACAAAAGCTGCAGGCCTGACAACTCTGCAGATGAATACCCCTGGAGGAAATGGTAGCTGCAGAGGGTGAACTTTATGGTAAGGGTTCCCAATCTTTTTAAGCCCGTGGGCATCTTTGGAATTCTGACACCATGTGGTAGCCATAGCCACAAAATGGCTGCTCCACTCCCCAAACTCCACCCTCTCCAGGAATCTCCAGGCATTTTGCAACCTGGAGTTGGCAACGCTAAAGGCAGAAGCATAAGAGAGGCCTGGTTTTCTGGTTCAGATGGTTACTACCCTTTCTTACTTAACAGCAAGCAACTGGAGAGATGGGTTTACTCACCATCTAAACGACAACAGCAAACAAACGGTAGTAGCCAGGAATGCATTTATTCAATGTATTCAGGATGAGGAGATCTGAACATAGAGGACCATTTCCTGTCCCATTTTCCAGCTTGCTAGTTAAGGTCCTCATTTCAAACACTACTATGGTTGCCACCAACTGGCATGGTGAAAAAAGTCCTGTCCCGTTAACAGAGATTTAATGGAATGTTCATTACAAGGCGATGCTATTAACTCCAGGCCATGAAAAGCCTCAATAGCCCATTTCCACACATTAAGCCTCTATTAAAGGGACAGGACACTTTTCTCCAGGCCAGTTGGCCAGCCTAAACCATGTTTTGATGTGTGTCCTCCTCACAAAAGTGAGGGGTCAGTGCCTAGAGAAGCAGCTTTCTCAATAGCTTTATTGCTGCTGTTTAATTGGTTAAAATTTACTGAATAAAAATTGTCATTTAAAATTGTATTTCTTTATTGTTTTATGATTTTGGCTGCCACAGACAGGTTCTGGACAGCATGGGATAAACCATTTTAAATAAATAATATCAAACTGAAAAGACTGGAGTATGAGAGTCATTCCCTACTGCAGTTGGCAGTAGCGTTACAGAAAGAAGAAATAAGCTAAAGGCCTAATGGCAAGGTGTGGGGAGACCCAGAGAAGTGTGCCTGGCCTCCTCTCTTTTGATCTTTAGGAGGCAGTTGAAAACAGTTTTATTTAGGAGTGCAAGAAACTTCATTCTAGCTGGCCTTGAGTAAATGACTCTCCCCCTGTGATCTGCCTCATGGTCGCTGTGAGGTAACCAAACCCCCTCCCCCCACTGCTCTGAGCTTCTTTGATGAATGATTGAATAATAATTATTCATGTTTGAAGCTGTACAAGAATAGTTATTTTCATCTACCAAAGACTGAAAAATATACAGGTCTTGCTTACCTCTGGCTTAGAGACAGAGTTGCCAGACCTCCAATTATGGTGGGAAGTCTCTCACCGGCATCTGTCTTTGCCCACCATTGCTCTGAGCAGGGCAAAAAACACAGCAACATTAGCAGTGTTGCTATATGCCTTCTGGGGAAAAAAACCCATAAGTGACATAGGGTAGCTCTAGGAATTACCACAAACCGTAGGGAATCATTTCCAGTGATTCCCAGAGCTACCCAACACCGCTTCCAGGTTTTCCCCAGAAGTGACACCACCGATGTCACACCCCAGTCTTCCCATTGGTTGCAAAGTTCAGCTTGGCATCCTACTTAGAGAAGATCTGCAAAAGTTGATAGCACTGTCTGTGTTCACTGCTCTTCTCACAGGCTGGAGGCTATTTTGATAAAAACGTAGCTGGTATAAATTCATGCACTCCATCTCAGGCAAAACCTTAATGCTCTCTTTGTAACCAGAATACAGAGCTCAGGTCCATAACTCTTAGAGCCCTACTAGATGTGACAGCATCCCCATGTCCACCATGGTGATGCCACCGCCATTATAAAGAGATTTAAAAATGCTGCAACAACATCATCCTGACAGAGGACGCAGCATGGTAGCAGAGGCACTCCTCTTCTTCTCTGCATATCTTTTCAAGTGCCAAAACCGTTGCAGCAGAACTGCAGCCTTTTTCAGCACTTAAAAAGGCATGGGAGGGGGAACAAGAGCACTTCAGCCCACTATGCTGCAGATCCTATCAGGATCAGGCCTTTGCAACATTTTAAAATCATTTTAAAATGGCGGTGGCATCCCCATGGCAGACATGAGGACACAACATTGGCCGGTATTCTCCAACTAGTTTGTGAAATTTGTCTTTGCTTTAGTCCTCGTTAGGAAATTACATTGCCTCTAGACCAACAAAATATTCTGGAATCTTGACTGTTGGCCAGCAACAAGTAAGACAGAGGGGTACATTCAGGGGAGCTTTAGCAGTATAGTTTAAAAGGGGGAAATGTGTGACATTAGTGGATCTCACTAATATGCTCTGAAAATACTGGTTGCTTTAAACAAGGGGAATTTCTGACAGCCGATACGTTCTGTTTCAGGAACTGTTCACTAACGGTTTCTGTCTGTCATTTCAAACAGAACCATTTTAGTAACAGTTCCCTGATGGAATATATTTCCCCTTTCAGACACAAACGCTTCTGTCCCATTCAGGAAGCATTCCTGAGCCATTTTAACTGCAAACTGCTTCCAAGTAGTCTTCAATTTCTTCTACTGTTCCTGAAGCTCTACAGGGTGCTGTGTAAAATACCTTGTAGCTCTTCCTCTGGTGATGAGGTTTTTGCACCCACTTTCGCCCTGCTGGGCGATCTCCGTCTTTTTTTAAAAAACGTTCTTCTGAGAGCGCTATGGTGCTGTAACATGACCCCAAAACAGTGCAAATAGTGACCCTATTGGGATGCCTGGACCACTGAGATATATGAGATCACTACATCTGGGGAGAACAGTGATTTCAATGGAGTACAATGCCATGGAGTCCTCCTTCCACAGCATTCACTTTATGCCTGGGAACCGATATCTGTAGGCAGGAGATAAGCTGTAATTAAGTGCAGGGGATCCCCAGGTCCCCCCTGGGGGCATGGCATCCCTATATGCTGGCCATCAAGAGGAGGATGCTGTTTGCAAGGCTGGAGGGAGCTAGTATGGCTTGGAAAAATGGGAGGGGGGGATTTTAAAATCCTGCCACAGGTTTTGAGTTCCTTGAACTCTCCTTGGGCAAGATAGTTACTTGTAAAATGGAGGCTGGGAAAGAGGGGAACGAAAAAGCAGCCAGTTGTCCTGTCCCTAAATACTGTGTGGGGTGGGGGGAAGCAGTTTGATTTAAGGTGCCCGAAGGAAAAAAGTTAAAGGAAGAGATTTTTAAATTCCAGGCAGCCTGAAAGAGAGTACAATCACGGCGAGGGAAGGGGTGGGGGGAACAGGACAGTTTACAAACCCAGACAGCATCCCTTCCTCCCTTCCTAATGTTCCAGAAATCAAACCCAGAAATGTGTGCATGTGCGTTCCTGAGCTTCCACTTGTTTCTAGGTGGCAGATGTAGTGATCTCGTGTATCTCAGTGGTCCAGGCATCCCAATGGGGTCGCTACTGCACTGTTTTGGGGTTGTGTTACAGCGCCATAGCGTTCTTAAAAGTATATATATATATATATATATATAAAAAGACAGAGATTGCCCACGTGGGCGGAAAAAGGGCGGGAAAACAAAGTGACGCCATCTGAAATGCCAAACCACTTCAGAGACGGCTCCTTACTGGTAGGGGAAAGGCTGTGTGAAAAGGCCGAGGCTTTGTACTAGTTTATTCCAAGATGGTACAATAACGGTTTTAAAAGGGTAATGTGGAATTCCCCCAAGTTTGTGAAGCTTTCCACACAGCTTTTTGCCTCCCCAGGAGCAGATCCGAATTTGGTGCCCCATTACCCGGCATTTTCCAAATTAACTTTTCCTGCAGTTTTTTCCCTTTGGATCTGAGCCCACAGTTTTCCGGTGAGGAATTCCTGATTTTGAATTTAGTTTCCCGTCGATCTACTATGTCATCAGTCGCATGTTCACCCCACCCCTCAGGTTCTCTTGAGCGATCTGCTATTTTTAAAAAAGTGTAATGTTGATTGTGTGATGATATGATTTTTCATTGTAATATAGCAACATTATAAAGTTGGGACAAAACGAGCAGCAAGGTTTCATGTAGTCTTCTCCGTGCAATTACCTGTCCATTAAGCTCTTTTCCTCCCCCCCCCTTTTTGTCGCCTCACACTTGTATTGTTTCTTCATTCTCCCCATCCCCCCTTCTCCTGGTATATTTTCAATGACAATTCAGTCTTTTAAATATCTAAAAATAATGGAATTATTTATTTGATAATCATGGAAATGTAACGTGCAGGGTTTCCATTTAACATGCTTCATAATTATTGAATAACACTGTTATGAATTGGTGTATTCAGTTCGACTATCGCCAGCCATTTTCTTAGTTTTTATTTATTTATTTTGGTTCAATTTCTATCCTGCCCTTCCTGCAAGTGGCCTCAGGGCAGGTTACAAGCATTAATTATAGGGCAATAAAATCAGAGGTTAAAAACTATAAAACTTCATCCTTAAATGATGGCACTCAGACTACTTCATAACTTTTAAATGGCAACCATGCTGTTCCACATGATACATCCAGCATGCTTTGTGGTTATTGAATAGCAGCACTGTTATGAATTGGTGTATCCAGTTCTATCAGCCATTTTCTTAGTTGGTGACTAAGGAGGAGTGGGGAACCTTTGAAATGGCCGCAACCATGCTGTTCCCCATGATATATCCAGCCTTTTTTAACAATGTTATGATGTTATAACATTACTGCATATGCATAAAAAAGGAGGTTATGTTGCTGACAAAGTACATGATAACACATAGGGGGTGTGGTCAGACAGCATGCTGCGAGTGGTTTAAATTGCTCTGGTCCCAATGCATTTTTTTTAACCCGGAGAATCACGATCACACTCACCTCCTTGTTCCGTATCGCTCTGCAGACATATCGCTCCCCGCCATCCACACACGAGAGCGAACATCAGTGTGTTTTTTTCCCTCTCAGTTTGTGCAGAGTATGTGCACAGGCGGCCATCTGTAGAAGTAAAATTTTCATGCGTGCACAGAACAGCAATTTCCACACTTCCCTTTAAACTTTAAATGAACACCTCCTTTTAAACTTTTACCCCGAAACTGGCCTCCATGAGATCCTGAACTCATCTAAATGCTAAAATGAATCACCGTTTAAACGTTGGTTTTATTAACTTAGGAGCGGAGCTCCGCCTATGCACACACCACCGATGCATAAAAAAATGGTGGACAAAAAGCGGAAGCCTTGGGCTTCTGCAGCAGCTTTCCAGAAGGGAGGGGGTTGAAGCACCTGGAAGTGGCTCGACACCACAGGAGCGATCAGATGTCAGAAAAATGGGGCTAGAACTGGAGAATCAGGAAAACACCACTTGGGGACCTGGTATCAAAATAAAGGGAAGTTTGATCTGGAAAGCGATGGCTGGGGACGGTGCACAGATGTTGGGTGTGTGAACATGCACATAAAATCTGTTACTGAAGCATGCCGAAAGCGGTTCAAATGGCACGTCTGAATGCACCCTTGGTGTGCTTTGTAATTATTGAATAACCAGTTATGAATTGGTGTATCTAGTTCAATGATTGCCAGCCATTTTCTTAGTTGGTGACTAAAGAAGAGGGGGAACTTTGAAATTATAGCAATCGTGCTGTCCCCCCCCCGATACATCTAGCCTGTTTTTTACAATGTTTTGATGTTATAACATTACTGCACGTGCAAAGAGAGAGAGAGAGAG
This sequence comes from Gekko gecko, assembly GCA_029375565.1. Lineage (NCBI taxonomy): Eukaryota > Metazoa > Chordata > Lepidosauria > Squamata > Gekkonidae > Gekko > Gekko gecko. Next base: position 103,707,578 of record JAPDNY010000010.1, on the reverse strand, counting down.
AGAGAGGTTCCATTGCTGATGAAGTACATGACAGCACAGCAGCACAACCCCTTTTCAAAGGAAGTGTGGAACACATGGGGAAGGTCAGATCTGAATTCAAGAAAAAAATTCCCCGAAATGAATGCCCTTTTGCGGGAGGGATGCCACAAAGACGGAGCATCAGCTGGGGATTCAGCTTACTGGGAAACAGCAGCAACACTGAGGTGTGGAAAAGGTCATAGACTTTACCTCATAAGCTCTTTCCCAGTTCTGGTTACTGAAGCTAAAGAATGAGACATAAGCTCTCCAGTAGACTTGGTACTTAGGGCTTGGAAAAGCAAAAAGATCAGTGGTTCTTGTTGTGCATTGGACTTTAAACATTTTCAACAATGTGGGAGGTAAAATACCTCTAAGGCATAGCCTGGTGTGTATACCCTTTTTGTGATAACATTTCAAGACTCAATATCCCACTTTGAAAGAAAATCCTTTGGCTGCAATTCTAACTTTGGATTTATTTGCAAAAAAACATCAAAGGAATGTATAGCTATCTGTAGACACACATTTAGGGTAGTGGGGAACAGATAAGACAGCAGTCTGATACAGGGAAGTGATACTTAATATTTCCCATCCCTGATACATTTTGCTAGAGTGCACATCCCTGAAAGTAACGTTTATTTCCCTGTTCTATAGATGGGAAAATGGACACAGTTTGATTTGCCCCAAACTCTTTGCAGAATACGTTAAGAGTTGTAGTCATAACACATTTGGGCCTCAAGTATTCTCTCTATCTCTGTGTTCAAGTTGCTAGTACTGACTTTTCCTTGCAATTCTGTTTCCAGTGCAGTCATCCATCTTTTAATAAATATAGCTAGATTATTTTTATTTGCCATGTTGTTTTTATTTTTTGGCAATACTCCATCAAGGTTCTAAAATGGGTTACTTGTGTTTTATTTATCTAACTGTATTTAACACCTTCTGTCCACTGTTCATGTTCTTCAAGGTATTATTTCAGTTTTGTGTTGTACACGGTATCTGTGCACATTATTATTATTTTTTTTTAAATACAATTTATTATTGGATATATCACATGTTCATACAATTTAAACAAACCAATACATATCCATTTTTCTTTCTCCCTCTCCCCCCAAACAAGGCTTCCCGCACTGCTCCAACCCCCTTGATATTTCTCTTATACAATTATATTTACTACTAAACATATTTCTTTTACTAATGGTAACAATTCAAAGATCTGAGTCTCTTTCCACTTCTCCTCAATAGCTGTCAAAACAAATCAAACCACGTTTTACATCCCAATTCTTCAACAAGTATTCTTGAAAGTCTTTCCAATCTCCGAAAAAGGTTTCGTCTTCTTCATTGTTTAATTTTCTTGTTAATTTGTCGGTATCTGTGCACATTATGAAATCATTGGTGTTCTCTCACTTCTTTCCCTAACATTCTGGTTCATTTGAACAAAGCTTTGCAATTTTAGTGTTCAGTTTTCAGTTTTCATAATGCAATATCCCTCTCCAGTTTGGAGCCTACCCGCTGTTTTTAGATTGACAGCAAGTAGGCTCCAAATTGGTGAGTTGTATTATATAATGCTCATCATATTAAACATGGGAAAGTCACTGAGTTTCAGCTGAAGTCTCCAAGTTTTGGTCTCTGGAGAGTAAGCGTCAAAGCTGGTAGATGGCTTTAACTATGAGAAGCAGAAATGGTTTGCCATTGCCTTCTTCTGCAAAGACTTCACTGGTGGTCTCCTATCCAAGTACGGACCCTGCTTAGCTTCCAAAACCCAACAACGTTGGGCTATACCATGCCATCTGCTCTCCCTAGAGCTTTAACTACATCTTACTTTTTTCCTGGGTCTGCCTGCAGGTTTGGACAACAAGTATGGCCTGGGATTTCTGTGCTTCCCAGGCACGTGCTGAAACCATGATGAGAGAGGGACTTAAGCTTCTTCCCCAATGGAGTTTTCCTGACTTGAAATGGCCCCAGCAGAGCCGTTAGGAAAATTAAACAGGTAGTCCACCAGTAAATATTAAGTTTCCTCAGTGGAGCAAAGTGGTTCCTTGGGCTGTTTCAGGGCAAGAAAACGGTATGAGGGGAGGGCTTAGATTTCCCCTCTTTGTGTTGCAGTCCTGGTCAACTGTGTCAGAAAAAAATCCACTAACTCTTTTCACAGAACATGAGCTATGGGTAAAAACAGACATTCTAAAGTGTGATGGAAATGGCTTCAAAAATACATTCATTGCCAATCAGGAAGATATGGGAGAGGGAGCATTTGGGAAGGGGAAAGTGGGGCAACGGTATCACATATCACTCTAGGAATCGTCAAATCTTTATAGATTTTATCATAGAGTTTTGGGGGAAATCCTAGAGTGTCACATGATGTTGTCACATGAGGGCAGTGACAGTCAGTGGGGACAGCAGGTTGTCCACTTGTTCATTGCATTCTGAAGCACCTGTTGTGAAAACAGAAAATATGTACTCAAACCACTTCTACCACAGTTAGAATGTCTATCCTCAGTTTGCATTTGCCAGCTTGCTTTATTCTTGAGGCAGTTTGGGATTTTTTTGCCACATAGCCCAGTGGGTGAGAAAATCAGATTTCATGGCCTTTGATTTGCACAGGGAACCAACTTTATACAAATGAATACCTGCACTATCATTATTAATCATTGTTTGTCTCCTCATACTTATACACAGCAAAAATCTGCCATAAATCACAGTGAATATATATGCATTAATCCAGGTGGTAAACCAGATGTAGGATTCCTGTGAATTTAGTAAATGTGATAATCAACTGAACATGCAAAATTTGGACTGTAAATGTTGTGCGTGGAAGGGGTCTCCAAGAATCACATTAGATAATTATCTAATATCAGGGTTAATCCTTGACTATCCTGAAAGCCTAGGAAGGAAGCCTGGCCACGGTTTCTTATCTCAATGCATTGTTCCTAGCCAGGACGTAGAAAAAGCCCAGCAGGAACTCGTTAGCATACTAGGCCACACCCAACAGCAGAAAGTCATTAGAGTATTAGGCCACACCCTGACAGCACAGCTTATTAGCATATTAGGCCGCACCCCCATGTTATCAGAAGCGTGGTCATCCAGCCACACTCACCTTTTCCTTCTTATTCTGTTTACCTTGTTTGTTGTCAAAAACCAGGGCTTTTTTTGTAGCAGGAATTCCTCTGCATGTTAGGCCACACACCCCTAATGTAGCCAATCCTAATGAGTTTCTGCTGTTGGGTGTGGCCTATTATGCTAATGAGTTCCTGCTGGGCGTGGCCAACTCAGGAGCCAGCCGGAACTCCGTTCCTGTGCGTTCCTGCCCCAAAATATCCCTGTTTCTAGCATTATGATGTACTAATGGCTCCTTTCATATGAATGACAGGGAAACATAAATAATATTATTTATTAATTATTCATTTGTGGCATTTTCATGCTGCCTCTCCAGAAGTATTCTCTGTGTGTCAATTGCCGTCAGGTCGCAGCCAATATATGGAGACCCTATAGGATTTTCAAGGCAAAATGTGTTCTGAGGTGGCTTGCCATTGCCTGTCTCTGCACAGAGATGCTGTACTTCCTTGGTGGTCTCCCATTCAAGTACTGCTACCCAGGAGAGCTTCCAAGATTAGACCAGATCAGACCCATTTCCTTTGCACTCATCAAATGGAGACAAAGACTTTCAAAATTACAACTAATTTCCCCCTGTCATATCTATCCACATAAAGAATGACAGTCAAAGACTCCAGGAAAAAGAGACTGCAGTGAAAAATGAAAACAAGCCCTATTTAAAGTCCAAAAATAGCAGCCAATCTTTGGCAAAACTAGGCGGGTCTTTTCTGGCAGCTTTCACAAGTTCAAATGGCATCAATAACAATTTGGGTATGACTTCTCTGCATTAATGATAGATGGGTTCTCTGCTTTTAGGACTGATCGGTTCTTTGTGATTCACACCCACCAATACAAAAATATTGAGCTATATGGGGGGGGTATATTTTGAACTCAGTAAGGGAAATGCTATTTTTCAGTCGTCTCATAATGCCAGAATTCATTGCTACAGAAGGTCACTGAGTTAAATGCTGCGGTTGGAGTTTTTTCAAGAATAATTTCATGACTCTTAACAAGATTTGCAACTATGCAAGCTAAAATAAAATAAAAGTGTTCAAAATGGATCTCTTACTCTGTGGCTGTCTTTGGTGTCTTATTGGGGTCTAGGAAACAATTGCCCCCTCCTTATGCCTGAATTCTCAATATGGTATTGTCGTAGATTATGAGTATATTGTTGTACATTAGGTGTGCTCAGGACTCTTTTTGTAGCAGGAACTCCTTTGCATATTAGGCAACACACCCCTAATATAGCCAATCCTCCAAGAGCTTACAGTAGCCCCTGTAAGAAGAGCTCTGTAAACTGTTGGTGGATTGGCTACTTTAGGGGTGTGTCGCCTAATATGCAAAGGAGTTCCTGCTACAAAAAGAGCCCTGGGTGTGCTCACACAGTGGAGAGCTGATACAATGTAGGGGTATGAGTATAAGCTAGGAAACAGTTCAAATTTTATCTTAACCTTAGCAGTCCAATTGTAAGATGTGGACAATAATACCATCCTCACCTGCAGAGCAATTTAAAAGATTACAGAGCTTCTATCTTTGAGCTACTTTGAACACCTGAAATGTGCTAATTTGTACTTTTATGTTAAATTCCTCTGCTCGAATAGTAGCAAATGGATGGCTACCCTTAAATTCAAAAAATCCTGTACTCTAGTTATGCATAGATTCAGGTAGGTAGCCATGTAGGTATAAAGCAATAAAACAATGTTTGAGTCTAGTGGCACCTTTAAGACCAACAAAGTTTAATTCTGGGTCAAAGCTTTGTTGGTCTTAAAGGTGCCATTGGACTCAGACTTTTTTGTAGTTATGCATAGTTAGAATAACCTTGTTGGGTCAGGTCTATCCATCCACCCTCCTCCCCTTCTATGAGTACTGGGATAACTTTGGCTCATGCAATGATTCCGTGTTCTACAAAGAGAGGACTGAACTGTAGGCCGATCAAGTTGTGACAATAGCACTAAAGCCCATATCTGTCCTCTTCTTTGGAACTGACGATGAAGACAAATGTAATATAAAAAGAAGACTCATCGTATATTCTTCAGCCACACTGCAAGTTCAGCCTTACAACAGAAAGGGCAGGTGGATATACAGGTAAACTGAATGCCAGTTGCGCAGTCAGCTTCGTCTCTCCCCATTTGTTTGCTCACCCTCCACTGCCTCTTCCTTCCAGGTGGGGAAAGTTTGCAATGCACTAATAAGTTGGGTGACTGAAAAGGAAGAAAAACACTTCCCTACTTCCTTTCTTCTGGAGCCTTTTGCTTGGAAAGGTCATGGCAAGCCTGTCCATGCATGACTTCCAAGGAAGGGAGAGAATGGCGTAGCCTTATTTCAGATCAGATACCTGTCTTTGAATCACTTTGCTTACTATCCCTAGTTAGAGGAGAAGCACAGAGTAGCTCTAGGAGGTGGTGATTATATATGGAGGGGAAAGACAGATGGATGAACCAGCATTTGGTATGGACACAAACTAAGAGGCAATCACAGCAAATTCTCATTTTACATTACAGCTGTCTTCACCCCAAGAGAGCTATCATATGCCATCCACTACCTGCTGCATTTGTGATGGAAGCCATTAGACCAGGGGTGTCAAACTTAAGGCCGTGGGCCAGAAGCGGCCCACTCAGGGCTTTAATCAGTCCCATGGCTCTCTTCTCCACCCGCACCCCTATTTGTCCTCTCCCTTCCAAGGGAGATCAGGGCTGCGAACGTCCCAGTTGGCTGGGCTTTGTCTTCACAGTTTCTCTTCCAGCAGGAAGTTCCTCTGGGCTAAAGCACAAAAAAAATGTGGATGGATTTTCTTTTAAGGTCTCCAGGCCCAGATAGATTACTTTGGAACTGGAATGGCAGCCCCTAGAGTGGAATGATGGTCCCTGGGAATAGCAGAAGCATTCTGGGAATGGAATTCCACTCTGGGGGCTGTCATTCCAGTCCCAGAGTAGTCTGTCTGGGTATAGAAAACTTAATGGAAAATCCATTCTGCATCTTCTTTGCAACTTTTTTTTGAGTTGCAATGTATTTCAATGGGGTGGAGTTCAAGTAGTTTCAGTTTCCAGTGTTTCTATGCCAGCTGAATTTGTATGCTTGCAAATGAAGGCTGATGTTTTCAGCCAGCTCGCCTCCGCTGAATGGACCTGAGAGTGGGTGCCTGAGTGAGTACTCTAACCTGGGAACCCACAGCCAAGGGGGGGACATTACACTGGAGAGCCACTGCCACTCAGATTAGATCGGGGGGGGGGGGAAGCTTGCCATGCCCAGCCATTTCATGTTTTCCTAGGCTCAGAGCATTTTATATTTTTCGTTTCTGCTGTGAACCTTGTACTTTTTCTTAATGTTTTATTTAAAAATTTGCATTGCCAAATCCCACTGTCCCCCTACCTTTCCATTTTAGGTGGGCATCTTTTAAGAGTGGGGGGGGGGTTTGGGAAGTATCAGTTATCAAAGACTGTTAAATAAAATATGGCAAGAGTGTTACTGTTTTAAGCATGTTTGTATTTTAAGTTTAAAAAAACCCTTTAACTGTGTTCATCAGTGTCCTTTATAAAGTTTATATCTCTGCTACCTGGCATTTACATTTTATGACACACATGGCCTGGCCCGACAAAGTCCTATTTATTTCAGATCCGGCCCTTGTAACAAATGAGTTTCACACCCCTACATTAGACTACCTCTCTGTGCTTTCAGATTAACTGACTGAATATTCTAGCTATTTGCCTAACAAGGAGGATGCCATGAATGTGGCCTTCTTCCAATTGATCATGTTCAGCATCTGGGAGACCGAGATACATGGTCCTTGCACTTCACCCCGTGTACAATATTCCCAACAGTAAGAGCTTGCACAGCAGCACAAGATAGAACTCCTCACCCCACTGCAACAATAACATATGTTTAAATTAACCGTCATTTATGGAAATGTTAATGTTTACACTAAAAGTTCTGAATTGCACAGTAATGTTCCAGTGTGCTAATTACCTCCTAACATAGGAGCCGACAGAAGTTTATAAACGGGTGTTTTATTGCTATGTTTAATTCCTCAGTAACTACAGAAACTGAAGTTACACAGTTGAAAGCAAACATTGTTCTACACGACATGCAAAAGAGATGAGTTTCAGATAGCTGAGCGGCTTGAAAGTGCAGCCCAGCCCAATCATATCAAAGCTTGGAAACTAAGCAAGGTCGGTCACAGTTACTATTTAGGTGGGAGACCACCAAGGATGACTGTAGAGGAAGGCTATAGCAAACCTCCTCTGCTAATCTTTTGCCTTGAAAACCCCATGGTCCTGGGGTCACCATGAATAGGTTGTGACTTGATGACAGAACATTATTATTATTTGGATAGCTGCTCTATTGGGGTAAGCATTTATGTTCAGGTAAAAAGTACTGTTTATTTTCATGGGGTTTCATGCAAAGGACATGGATACATAGAGGAAGCTGTGTTACTACTTGCCGTCACTAGAAAGCAACAACTTGCATCTAGAATCTTTGGAAAATTAAGCTGGAGAAATCATACCCCAAGAACAGGGCATCCTTCCATTGTTCATCTCCAGCATGTGAGTAACTGAGGTATATGGTCTTTGGTATTTCATCCACTGCAAGTGCTCATGCCACAGCCCAAGATAAAATTTGGCTCCACTTTAAGATCCCACCTGCAGTTTACAACTTCTATATGCTTATATGGAACATTACTATAAAAATGTAGGAAGTTCAGCAAAACAGTACCTGCTTGATAAACAAGTATTTCGAGACCTCTGGATTTGATTTGAAATGTATTATTATCAATTGTCATCCTGTGGACAGAGCTAGACAAAATGTTAAATGCTTTTGGTGGGGTAGCCACCAAAAACTTCAAGGTCACATTCAATCGTCTCTTCTCTTCACATCATAGGGAGGGACCACAGCTCAGTGGTAGAGCATTTGCTTTGCATGCAAAAGGACCCAGATTCAATCCCCAGCATCTACAGTTAAAGGCAGGAGGTGATATGAAAGACCTCTACCTGAGACCCTGGAGAGTTGCTGCCAGTCAGAGTAGTCAATACCCTGAAAATCTTGTTGGTCTCTAAGGTGCTAATGGACTCAAATCTAGCTGTTCTACTGCCACCTTCTAAAACAAATAAAGGAGCTATGTATTATCATATTATAATTTGAGTTCAATGGCACCTTTAAGACCCACAAAGTTTATTCTGGGCATAAGCGTTCACATGCATGATCTGAAGACATGTCCGTGCACATGAAAGCTCATACCCAGAATAATACTGTGTTGGTCTCAAAGGTGCCCCTGGACTCAAATGCTGTTCTGCTGCTTCAGACCAACATGGCTTCCCACCTGAATCCATATTAAAATTTATTATTTTCTTGACCCAGTGTCCCTCACCTTACCTCTGTTGTCAGCCACATATGGAATGTGGGTCATACAAGAGACAGAAACAAGGAATTGGACACGGGACTGACATTTATAGAGCCAATTTGTGATCAGAATCATATTCAGGTTCCCTGGCTGCCAGGAAGTACGATCCAGAATCCTTTCACCAGTATATCTCCCTGAAAACTGTGAAACATGGACTAAATCAGAGGAAAAAGTGTGCCCCTATGTAGATTGCAAGTGTTGACCTGAGCGCATTAGACAATATGTTACGAGTGTGCTCCTTCACACAGGAAAACGGTTAGGCTAAAAACAGAGTGATTCCTTAGACTTGTGTGCTGCTTCTGGCTGCGCTGTCTTGTGCAAAGGATTCTGTGCCCACTTGCAGTTTGGGCGAGAGTGTGGGTTTACTTATGTGCTCATTCTGGCACGGTTGATGGTTCTTGAATTGTGCTGCCCCAGGCTCTCAGTATACCACACATGTGGTAGCTCACCCAGGTTTGATGTTTCCTCAATGTTGCTTGCATGCTACAGATCAATAAAGTAGAAAAGTCAAAGCAAAGCAAAACACGATGCTGCCATGAACCTTGGGGAATATTTACATTTCAAACATAGGTTTGAAGCCAATAATAAATTTTCACTAAAGGAAGGGGGGTTGTTGTTGTTGTTTTTGCAACTTACCTCCTCCAACTGTAGACCTTTGACTCTTCCCCCTTACACAGAATTTCTGGTGCAAGTGGTGGATGGGAAGGAAAGTCCTGTTCTGCTGATGGAAATGTGGAGATAGCAGAGTTTTATCTCAGAAACCAAGCTACAGACTGTTTTAATATGAGATTAACTATGATGGCATTCCCTCAAAGAATCCTGGGGACTACAGTTTGAGAAGGGTTTGAGCATTCTCTTGTCGAAGCAATACAGATTTCCCAGAATTCCACAAGGAAAGGCTATGACTGCTGAACCAGTTTCAGCCTGTGATGGGAATGTACCATTCCCAATGTGATAATTTTTTTAAACGAGGGCATCATGTGCAATGATCAAAAGAGGTATGTTTTCGTTCAGACATGTCTCACATTGAGAGGAAATCCCCCAGTGAATAATTATGTGAAATGCGGGTCAGAGTGTGAATAATCTAATATGTTTTCCTCCTGTACTTTAAAGCAGCTACAGGGTACAGCTTCTTTTCAGAAGAGGTATCGAAGTCCTTACCATTAAAATAAGAATTAAAATACTGAAGTTTGCTGAAAGGGTGTTTTAGTAATAGAATTTACAAATGGGGACCCACAATACTCCCTTCCCCTTCTTAACCTTACTCCCGCCACTGCTGGCTAAGAGAGAGAAGAGATACCCTGCACGAGTATCACGGCTCCTGCCCTCCCTCTGTTGCAGCCACTCCGATTGGGCTGCCATGCTCCCCCCTCTGACCCCCCCCACTACTGACATTGATGCTATCGAGCCCAGCACTGCTACATGGGTGGACCCACTGCAGCTTCTGAAGCCTCCAGCATTAAATCTTCTCCTGCCAGGATGTCATGTTCCCACCTCCAACCCCCCTTCTCCAGTGACCTTGATGCTGGGTGAACCCAGAGCAGCTCCAGGCTTCATCTGCCATGGCTCCCTCCCCATTCACTGCTGAGGCTCTGACAGAGGTAGGTATATTGTCTGCACAAGCAAAGAGCACTGTAGACAATGCTTTTGTTTTTAGGGAGTATTGAACCCCCACATCTAATTTTTTTTTACTAATTTCAGATTTTTCTGCAAACCTGAGGGTCCCCCCAAGTTTGGAGGAAAATCTCCTTTGTCTCAATGTGGGCCCAATAAACAGATTTAGACATCTGCAGATTTAGCTACAGTTGAGAAATAGATATACAGATAATGTACAGACATTCCTTTAAGTTTAACAGTGTTAGGAGAATTGTAGTTTGAGGACCTGAACTAAGATCACATGATCATAGTTCTAGAACAAGGCTTACATCTACAAGATGTTTTTAGTTGCTATTCATGTTAAGGTTGTTTTAAGCCATTCCTTGGTCTGCTAGTCTTTATAAATGGACCAAAAACTATTAAAGATGACATTGCATTGTGTACTTCGCTTACTGTATACTGCATATAGTTGCACAGTCTGAGAGACACAGGTTCAAATTCCCACTTTGTCATGAAGCTCACTGGTTGACTGTCAGCCTAACCTACCCCACAAGTTTGTTGTGAGAGTAAAATAGGGACAGGAAACTGATGTATGCTGCCCTGAGTTCCTTGGATAAAGGGCAGGATAAAAATTCACTAAAAAAAAGACACCTCTTATATGGCCCATTTCCAAAGCAAACCAACATTGTTTTTGATCTCTGTTCTTTTGTGGAGAACTCATAATGACTCCAATAAAAAACATTATTCGAATATTTATTTTTAGTAAGGCAAATGCCTGTTCCATCCTCTTATGCAAAACTAAATATATTCTTATATGTCAATAAAGATTGCAGCAATGGTAGTGAGAGTAGGCCATAAAATGAACATTATATAAGATTGTTTTATTTATTTATTTATATGATTTATACCCCACCTCTCTGACCTCATCAAAGCCACTAATACAGCTAACAGATTAAAAACATACCTAATAAAATCATATCTTAAAAACCATTAAAACCAACAACCCTCCCACATTATTAAAACAACTAAAACCAAAGCTAAAATACACAAAACCATTACACCAACAATTAAAACAGGGCAGGAGAAAAGGATCACTGAGGGAACACCAAACAAAACAAGTCTTCACCTGCTGGCAGAAGATGGCAACAGGAGGGGACAGGTGAGTCTCCCTGGGAAGATAGTTTTAGACTTGGTGCCATGACCAAGAAGAACCTGTCCTGCATTGCCACCTGCCTAATCTCAGAAACTGGGGGCACTCAAAGCAGGGGATTTGAAAGGCGGCCACGGTGGTCTGGTAGATTTCCAAGTGATTAGGCAATAGGCGCTTCAGGTATGTTGGTCCCAAGCCATGTAGGGCTTTGAAGAACAACACCAGCACTTTAAATTGTGCACAGAACAGAATGGGAATCAGTGCAGAAAAGAGTTGTATGGTTCTTACAGAAAAGAGCTATATTGTCCTTACAACCACTCCACTCAACATCCTGGTTGCAGCATTCTGTACTAATTAACATTTCAAAACACTTTGCAAAGGCAGCCCCATACAGAGCGCATTGCAGTAATCTAATCCAGATGTAACTAGGGCATGCACCACAATGGCCAGATCTTCTCTAACCAGGAAAGGCTCCAGCTGGCTAACAAGTTAAAGCTGGTAAAAGGCACTCCTCTCCACAGCTGACACCTGCTTGTCCAGTAGTAGGTCTGGATCAAGCGGTACGTTTACACTATGGACCTCTTCCTTCAAGGCGAGTGCAACTCCATGCAGAATGGGTCACACCTTAAATGTCAGGTCAGATCTCCACTCACCAGTAGCATTTTCATATCCATGCCAAAACTGCCTCCAGACAGCAGGCCAGGGTTTCTACAGCCTCCCTGGAATCCACTGGAAGCGTTCACTCAATTTTAGTTAATCACTGGGGGGTGGGGGGTGGCCTCATTCCTAATATGTGACCAATTCTCTAAAATAAAGAATTTCTGCCAACATTAACTTCTTCTGACCTGAGAAGATCTGAATGGATTTATAATATCAGTAATAGCCTCAGGAAATGCATTTGATCTTCCTGTGCCAACCCCCTGCATCTCGAAGGTAAAAATGTAAGGTCACAATTTAGGCGAAACTTTGATTTAAAGCAGTTACCATTTTCCATTGAAGAATTTAGGTCACGCCTACAATAAATCAAATGATCATAGCTTGGGGCCTGCCAAAAACATAATTCCACCATAAAGGTCCCCACTTAAGGAAAGATCTAGAAAGGACACTGGAGCTGTGCATACAATTGGACATGAAATGGAATGCAGTGCCATTGTTTGTGGAAATGACTTTTACTCAAGTCTTTGTGCATGTGTGTGTATGTGTGTGCGCTGTGTGTTACTAATGTTTGACAGTAATTTCTGTGCTGGACTAAAGCACAGTATATGAAGATCTCTGCATTTCTGCTTTCCTCCTCACATGTGTGTTGAAGATTCTTTCCCTGACTGAAAATTTGCCTTATTCCACAACTCCACGACAGCAGTCATTTTATCTTCAAATCTACAGCTTGCGTGAAACAATATGGCTTATGGAGAGCCAGTTTGGTGTAGTGGTAAAGTGCGCGGACTCTAATCTGGGAAAACCAAGTTTGATTCCCCACTCCTCCACTTGCAGCTGCTGGATGACCTTGGGCAAGCCAAAGTTCTGTCAGAGCTGTTCTTGAAAAGAGCAGTTTCTGTCAGAGCGCTCTCAGCCCCACCTACCTCACAGGGTGTCTGTTGTAGGGAGGGGAAGGGAAAGCTTCTTTGGATACCTTCCTGAAGCACCCAATTCAATGGTTTTAACCGCTGCTATCTTATAGTTTGTGCTGTATTATTTTAATTGTTGTGTTTTAACTGTGTGTTTTTATTGTATTTTATGCTGATTGGAAGCTGTCCTGAGCCTGCTTTGCGGGGAGGGCAGGGTATAAGTCTGAAAAATAAATAAATAAAGGAGTTTGTAAGCCGCTCTGAGACTCCAAGTGAAGGGTGGGTTATAAATCCAGTCTCCCCCTCCTCTTCCTCCGGTTGGATAGATTTTTTTTAACCTTATACCACAACAGTCCTACAAGGCAGGTCACTTGATTCCACATTTTACAAATAGAGGAAACTCAGGCCCAGTTTTTAAGTTGTTAGTGGGCCAGTTCAGACACTGTCAGGCTGAGGCAGTGTAGTCTCCTCACAGGTACCATCTTAGATCCCTTCCAGTCCAGCTTTCGTCCTGGGCACGGGATGGAGATGGCGCTGGTCACCTGGTCACCCTGTCAGCGGCATTTGACACAGTCGACCATCAGCTACTGACCCACCACCTCGCTGACATGGGAATTCAGGGGCTTGTCTTACAGTGGCTTGCTTCCTTTCTCCAAAGTCAGGGACAAAGGGTGGCACTAGGGGAACAGCAGTCCAAGAGACACCCACTGGAGTGCGGAGTGCCTCAAGGGACAGTGCTCTCCCTAATGCTATTCAATATCTATATGCACCTCCTTGCCCAGATTGCCTGGAGACATGGACTGGGATGTCACCAGTATGCAGATGACACCCAGCTCTATCTGATGTTGGGTGGCCGGTCAGACTCCAGACCAGAAGATCTAGACCGGGCATTTCAAGACGTTGCTGGTTGGCTTAGGCTGAGTCGGCTGAAACTGAATCCAATGAAGATGGAGGTCCTATGCCTGGGTTGGGGTGGTGCAGGGATAGGGATCCCACTCCCAACCTTCGAAGAGGTGCCGCTGGTGCCAGTGCCAGAGCTGAGGCATTTGGGAGTGCTCTTGGTGCCTCCTTATCAATGGAGACCCAGGTAGCAATCACTGCCAAGTCAGCTTTTTACCATCTTCGGCTGATTAGGCAGTTGGTTCCCTTCCTCTACCGCAGTGACCTGGCAACAGTGATCCACATGATGGTCATCTCAAGACTAGACTACTGTAATGTTCTCTACATGGGACTGCCCTTGTCGCAAATTTAAAAGCTGCAGCTAGTGCAGAATGATGGGCCTCCCCAGAGCACATCCAGCCTGTGTTAAAGTCATTGCATTGGCTGCCAACAGCATACCAAATTCACTTCAAGGTTCTGGTTCTTACCTTTAAAGCCCTTTATGGCCAGGGTCCGACATACCTGAGGGACCGCCTTTCCCCATATCTACCCCAGAGAGCACTATGGTCAGGGTCACAAAATTGATTGACCCTCCCGGGCCCTAAAGATACCAGGCTTGCAACTACCAGGGCCAGGGCCTTTTCAGTGGTGGCTCCATGCTGGTGGAATGAACTCCCAGAGGAGATCAGGGCCCTGTGGGATCTTCTACAGTTCCGGAGGGGCCTGCAAAATGGAGCTCTTCCACCAGGCCTATAATTAGGAGCCGCCACTACATTAACACCAGAGCAACAGCTTTAATTATAGTCCTGGCCCTTGGCCCTTGACATCTAGCCTGCACCGCCCAAGTGTTAGGAAGATCAAGAGCAGAATGATGGTGAGATCTTGTGTACACTCTTAAGCACACCATCTCATAACAACTAATTTATTATGCAGCACTTTATATGTAATGATTTCTTATAATTGAATTGTTTTAAATGATTTTATGTGATTTTAATTCTGTGTATCAATTAGTGTAAGCTGCCCTGAGCCTACTGTAAGGCAGGGCGGGCGGGCTATAAACCTAATAAAATAAATGAATAAATGAAGCTTTAGATGGCGGGGGGAGGTGTGTTCATACCTGAAGACTCCCCGCATGCACAGGAAAAACCATTCCTGACAGTTTCCCCATCTGAATAAAACTCAGTTTATTATCTCTGAGGCCTGATATGGTTCCTGCATTGGAATGGGAGCCAGTTCTCTGTGGCCAGGCCTCATTCCACTCCAGTGACACAGCAAGGCAAATTATATAGTCATGCACCGGCCTCCACGAATGGTGACACTGGCATTGGGAGGAACTACATTATCCACAATGCCATGTAGCCCCCTCATACAGTCTTTATGAAGTTGAAAAACAGAAACATCCCAACATATAGAAAGCCAGACATTGGGGGATAGAGTTCTAGTTTAGCTCCCTGTTCGGTGTGCTGGTTTTGTATATGAAAATCATTTTATTGTATAAAGAAAACATTCAGGCTGCCAGGGTTGCCATGTCCACTCTGGCCACCAGTGGGGGATGGGGCGGCGGTAAGGTTACCAGATGCAGGCTGGGAAACTTTTGGAGATTTGGGAATGGAGCCTGGGGAGGATGGGGACCTCAGTGGCCTACAATGCCACGCAATCCACTCTTCAAAGCAACCATTTTCCCCAGGAGAACTGATCTCCATAGTCTAGAGAGGAGCTGCAATTCCAGGAGATCGCCAGGACCCACATGAAGGGTGGCATCCCGAGCCATGAGGAGTCAAAAACACACCCCCACCCCACACACACAGTCTCAAGAGGAAGAGTCCAGGAGCAGTTTTACTAACACTGTCTGAATGACAAGTTTTGGTTTGGATGTGATCTTCATGTGGGCGGAAGAAGCCTTCCAAGAAGGCCCTCATCATACAGAAAGTGAGGTGATACATTACTGCAAGAGAATTGTACAGCGTCATACTTCAAAAATGGGAATTGGCCCACTGTCATAAACCTAACACGGGTCCTTTTAGCCATCCATTTTGTCTTGCGAGCATTTAATTTGTATAATAAGACATGGCAATATCAATATTGGTGAAACTGCTGCTGGATAAGTATTTATGAGGATCAGGGCTGAACAAGATCAGGGCCATGGCTCACTAAGGGCAAGGTTGCTTTTACGCCATCCCTTTAATAAAGGCTTAACATGTAGAAACGAGCAGCTGATGCTTTTCATAGCATGGAGGAATAGATCACTTGGTAAATAACACCACATTAAGCCTCTAGTAAGGAAATAAGACTCCCCCCCTTGGTAGAAGAAGAAAAAGCGTTGGATTTTTATACCCCACTTTTCTCTACCTTAAGAAGTCTCAGGCTACGGTTACACTGGAGGCTTGCCATGATTTGGGCATGCCTCTAATTGCACCGGTTTACAGTGTTGTGGGGCAGACCAACCAGAAAGCACACCCTGGAGCAGTTTCTCTGAACACTTGTCTGGTGGTCATGCATTCACATTACTGTGGTGCCTCAATCATGGAGTGTGCTGCCTGGTCGTTTTTGTTTTAATGAAGGCAGGTGCATGCACATATGCACTCGTACACTTATAGGCAGCAACTAAAAAAAAGCAACCAGTGGCAGAAATGGATCTGCAGGTTCAGACTTCCCTTCTGGATTCCTTTTGTAGCAGGAGAGTTCAGATTTCCAGGAAAGCGGAGTGGACACACTGGCATCTGTAAACACTGGCCTTTCCCTGATGCCTGATTACTTCCAAAGCGGAGCAGCACGGGATGCTGATGACTGGGGCACAGAAGGCAGATGTTGCTGTCTGACTGTGCCCTTTAAATCCACAAAGGTAATGCTACTATATCATGGCAAACTGCTAGTGTGACCGCAGTCTCAGAGTGGCTTACAAAATCACCTTCCCTTCCTCCCCCCGCAACAGTCACCTTGTGAAGTAGGTGGGGCTGAGAGATTTCTGAGAGAACTGTGACTGGCCTGAGCAGGCTTCATCTGGAGGAGTGGGGAATCAAACCTCGTTCTCCAGATTTGAGTCTGCTGCTCTTAACCACTACACCACACTGGGTGGAAAACTGTATTGTAGCTGGAAATCCTAATGTAAGGTGCTTAGGGCTCATCTGTGGTGTAGAGTGTAGAACTAGAACTTAGGAGACCCAAGTTTAAATCCTCACTATGTCATGAAATGTTTGGTGGACTTGAGCCAGTCACTCTCTCAGCCTCATCTACCTCACAGGGTTGTTGTGAGGCTGAAATGAAGGGTGAGCAGAGACCATGCATACCACCCTGATCTCTGTAGAGGAAGGGCTGGGTACAAATCTACTAAACAAATTGGGAATCTGAAACCAAACTGCTGGGTCAAAACAAATATATTTCTGTGCCCTATAAGCCTTTCCTTCTCTCATTGCTGTGGCCGCTCTCCTTTCTACAGGTCCCAGCAAAATAGCCTTGAATAAAGAAGCCAACAGTAGAGATATTCTGATTGTCCATTGCACAAACTGAGCAACTTTTCCATTTGCTCACAGAGTAAGTAAATGATATATTAATTCCAGCGGTCCACGAGCAACATGAGTATCTATCAATTATTTCTTTCTTTTGAACATTTATGCCTTGCCTTTCAATTTAGAAGTAAATGCAGAAAACAGCTTGCAGTATTAAAATCCACAGAAATTAAAAACTTACGAGCCCAGGATTTCACAACCGCAACAAAAAAGGCCTTCTGGAATTAAAAAAAAAAAGCTTTCAGCTGACACTGAGAGGCTTCTAAGGAAGGAACTGTGTGCATTGAAAGAGGGACCACATTCCAAAGAGCTGGGACGCCTGCCAAGAAAGCCCTCACAAGGATTCCCACCAATCAGACTTCTCTGACTGAGGTTCCCATAAGGCTTCCTTGGCTGACCTCAGAGCACAAGCTGGTATGTATGGCTCCCCACATTTCTTTACCCAAACAGAAGACATTTCTATTATCACTCTTTGGACAATGGTTTCTTTACAGGAGTTTTCTCTCTGGCTCTCAGTCACTTGCAGACAGAGGGGCTTGATCCTGTATGGCATATCCATACTGCCATCCTAGCATTGCATTCTGGCCTATTCAAACTGGACATCTCTGCTGTATTAGGACTGGGTTCTCTTCAAAGAGGTGGCAGAGGATAGATGGTCACTGTGTTGCTCCCAGTGCATGAACTTTGGACTCTGTGGGAATCTGACCACAGGATTCTCAGTTGTCTTTGTTAGCCTCAACAATCCATTTTATATATCACTTATATCTCACATTTCTACACCCCAAATCCCCAAGGCTCATCCTATGGACCAGTGTGGCTCTAAGGAAACTTGGTTTTGACTTAGCAACTAGTGTCTTTACAGGCCCAGATAGGAAGCTTGTATTGCTCAGTGTCTGCAATAAGGCCATCTTTGACTTAGCACAGGTTTTTCTAGTACCAGCTCAGCTTGCTAAGACTTCTTATGCGCTATATCCTATCATATGGGACCTTCTGAACAAGCATAACACAGTACATGAACAAAGGCAGGGGGGCTTAACCCAAAAGATGAATTAAGAACCTAATACATTACTACGCCACATTGGTTCCATACTGCACTTTGGATTTATTTCCTTGGAATCAAGGAATTTCCTTGGAAATCAAGAAGGTACACAATTGTGTACCTGACTGGGGCAGAAGGTGACTTGGGGAGAAGGTGAATTCAGTTGAGGCCTCCCTAACATCTCTGCCTTAAGTCATGGATATTGACTAATACACTATTCCAACTTGGTCCTATATTGATTTATTACTATAATATTTTTGCAGTGTCTGGAGCCATTGTGTTATTGTTATGCTTGACCACTGAAGAAGGCCATATGGCCAAAACACGTCTGGTCAGGTTACCAGTCCAGCTTCCGACCAGGCCATGGGGCAGAGATGGCACTGGTCGTCCTCACAGATGACCTTCAGAGACACCTGGATTGGGGCGGATTGGCAGTGTTGCTGTTGTTGGACCTGTCGGCAGCATTCGACAAGGTCGACCACCAACTACTGATCCACTGCCTCGCTGACATTGGGATTCAGGGATCTGCCTTGCAGTGGCTCTCCTCATTACTACAAGGTTGGGCACTAGGGGAACAGCTGTCCCAAAGGCACCTGCTAGTCTGAGGAGTGCCACGAGGGGCGGTACTTTCCCTGATGCTATTTAACATCTATATGCACCCCCTTGCCCAGATTGCCTAGAGGCATGGGCACTAGTATGCCGATGACACCCAGCTCTATCTGTTGTTGGGCGGCCAGTTGCTCTCTAGCCCAGGAGATCTAGGCTTGGTGTTGCAGGCCGTGGCTAGCTGGCTTAGACTGAGCCAACTGAAACTGAATCCAATGAAGATGGAGGTCCTGTGCCCAAGTTGGGGCAGGCCAGGGTTAGGGATCCCACTCCCATCCTTCAATGGGGCACCACTGGTGCTAGTGTCAGAGGTAAGGAGCCTGGGAGTGCTCCTGGATGCTTCTCTAATGATGGAGGCCCAGGTAGCAGCCACTAAGTCAGCCTTTTACCATCTTTGCCTGATAAGGCAGTTGGCTTCCTTCCTTGAATGCAACGACTTGGCAACAGTGATCCATGCTATGGTCACCTCAAGATTATACTACTATAACGCTCTCAACATGTGGCTGCCCTTGACCCAAATCCAGAAGCTTCAGCTGGTGCAGGATGTGGCAGCCAGGCTGTTGATGGGACTCCCCATGCGGGAGCACATCCAGCCTGTGCTGAAAGCACTGAGCCTGCCTTGGTGGGGAGGGCAGGGTAAAAATCAATCAAACAAACAAATAAGGTCTTTGAGTGTATTGTATGTTTTTAATCTAAACTGAGGCTATATTAGGGCCTTTAATTGTTTTTTTTAAATATCTTGTAAATAAATACTGGTATTTTTGTATAACTGTTCTATATTAATATCTTATATTCATTTCCTTTAATTTGGGCCCCTTAATTTGGATTCATTTAACCTTTCAAGCATAACACAGTGTTTTCTACACGTGTAAGCAGGGCTCAGCATCAGGTGTCTCTACATCTATTCCTGAAGACTAGGACCTGTCCCGGCCTTTTAGTTTTTCAAACCTGGAGGAGATACCATGAGATCACTTAGTCCATGGCTTGCACGAGGAAGCCCTGCAGATGTGCCCTGTTTGCAGCAAAGCATCGGCTGCTGAGGCAGCAGTAGCAAGCACCCATGAAGTGTGCTTACCTAGGAGGCCATCTTGCTCTGAGGTCTGGCTAACCAGGCATCCTCAGCCAGTGTGGTGTAGTGGTTGAGTGTTGGACTAGTATCTGGGAGAGTCAGGTACAAATCCCCACTCTACCATGGAAGCCTGCTGAGTGACCTTGGGCCAGTCACGCTCAGGTTAACCTACCTCAAAGGGCTGTTGTGAGGATAAAATGGAGAAGGGAGAATATGGTAAGCCACCTTGGGTTCCCATAGGGGAGAAAAGTGGGCTATAAATATCTAAATAAATTGTGATAGGGTACATTACAACATCCAATAGAACAGATTCTGTGGGGAACCAGACAAGTACCTGTGGTGCTCCTAGGGTTGCCAAGTGACCCTGGCCACCAGTGGGGGTTCTCTGCATAGGGTTACCAGCTCCAGGCTGGGAAACTACTGGAATTTTGGGGGTGGAGCCTGGGGAGGACAGTTACCTTTTGGGGATACAATGCCATGGAATCCACACTCCACAGCATTCATTTTCTCCAGGGAAACTGATCTCCATAGTCTGGAGATGATCTGTAATTCTGGGTGATCCCTAGGTCCCACCTGGAGGCTGGCATCCCTTGATGGACCACAAAGACTGTGGAGGAGCCTATGGATTGCAAGCCTACCAGTTCCAAAATGCCCACTATCAGTTTTTTAAATAGACTGAAAATACTGAGTGAATGTCTCACGCTAAGGTGAACCAGTCATCTCCAGGACTACAGCAGAAAAAAAGTCAGCTCTGAGGCCAAAAGAGAAGAGAGTAGAAGAGAAGAGATTGGATTTATACCCCGCCCGTCACTACCCAAGGGAGTCTCACAGTGGCTTACAAACTCCTTCCCCTTCCCTTCCCCACAACAGACACCCTGTGAGGTAGGTGGGGCTGAGAGAGCTCTGACAGAAACTGCTCTTTTTCAAGAACAGCTGTGCCAGAGCTTGTGACTGACCCAAGGTCACCTCAGCAAGTGGAAGTGGAAGAGTGGGGAATCAAACCCGGTTCTCCCAGATTAGAGTCCACGCACTTAACCACTAAGGAGCTGCGGTGGCTCAAGTGGTTAAGATGCTGAACTGCAGGCTGTAGAAGGTCAGTAGTTCAGCAGTTCGAGACCTGAGTGCCGCATGACGGAGTGAGCTCCCGTCTCTAGTTCCAGCTCCTGCCAACCTAGCAGTTCGAAAGCAAGAAATTGCAAGTAGATAAATGGGTACCACTTCGGTGGGAAGGTAACAGCGTTCTGTGCGCCTTGGTGTTTAGTCATGCCAGCCACATGACCATGGAAACGTCTTTGGACAGCACTGGCTCTTCGGCTTTGAAACGGATATGAGCACTGCAACCCTAGAGTCGGATTTGACTGGCTTTCGAGCAAGGGAACCTTTACCTTTACTTAACCACTACACCAAAAGCAGCTGCAGCAGAAACTCCGTCCATGTTTCGTATGATGCCACCAAAATTTTTGTCAACCACATTGAGCAGCCCCTCTCCCAGTTTGAAGAAACTAACAGGCAACAGTGACCATGCACTGTGTTCCATGCATCATGGAAGGCCATTCTGGATTTCCGATTTTGCCTCATCTCAGCCAGGCCAGTTCCAGTTCTCCTCCTGATGTGCTTTCTGTAGTACCGGTAAAATTGTGTGTTGGTTGTGCACCTTCTGCATGGCCTCCTCCGACACTTTAACAAATTCCAAACTACAAAAGCAGCTGAATGAATATCTATCCCCACTGTACTGACACCAACCAGAGCGCAGTCAGGCAGTGATTTTATAACATATTCATGATGCTATTAGCTTATGTCTCCGCTCCCAGGAGTAAGTCCCTAGTGACCCAGACTCAATTTGTGGACAAACTCATCAAAAACTTTGATAATTAACCTCATATTAATAGCTGGCTAGGTCTTTATTTTTGGCCTCCCTTTGGAATTAGGTGTCCCGGATACCTTCCCACCCCACCCCCGTTTCCTCCTCTCTTGAGGTCATGACCCTGACTCACTTTTCCAAGACTTGACCCCCTTCGGCGTTCAACTCGAAAGAGCTGCCATGGAGTTACAAGGTTAAATGTATCCTACTGTGTTCTCCTTCCCCCCCCCCCGAAAAAAAATCACACACCCCTCCCTTTAAGGTCTTATCGTCCTCTTGCCTGGCAATGATTTCCTTTTCAATATCTGGGATCCACTGCCTGGTTCCCGCTTTGGCGTTTTCCTCCAGTTGCAGCAGAGGGTTTTACAAGGCAGCCGACAGAAGCGGGTTGGTCTCTCCCTCATATTGCAGATAGGGGGAGAAGGTGATTGTAAGACAGCCTGTGTGTCTTCTCTGTCTCTCGCTCGCTCGCGTCCCCCTCTTCTCTTCCTGGCTGATAGCACTTATCTCTTGCTCGCCCTCTCTCCTAGGTGATCCATTCCTAAGCAACGTGGCTGGCTAGCGGTGGAGGCTGCCAGCGAGGAGGACTCTCCGCGCCCCTCCAGCCTCACCGAGCCAGCTCCAAACGCCTCTTCGGGCTGGAGGCTGCCGCCGCCGCCGCCGCTGCTGCAGAAGACGGGTCTTCATCATCCTCACCAACAGCACACCAAGTCTTTCCCTCCGCTTCGCCTCCTTGCTCCAGATCTTGCGTGGAACTGCTGTCTCGGGTGACCACGTTGGAAGAGTCGGGTGCCTCCCCCACCCCCCGCCTTGGCAAGGCGATCCTTTGCTTTCTTCCTTTTTGGTCTTTTTGGCGAGAAGATCAAGTCTTCCACCCGCATCTCCGACTCTGCATTCCCGCAGCTGCATTGCCTTGAAGTTCACTTTGTGGTTTGGATTTTTTTACCGGGGGGGGGGGCGCGTTTGGAAAAGGAGTCTGCCCTGCCCCCCTTTTTCCGTTGCAGGGATCCGGCCACCGTCTGTAGCCCCCCAAGGAAGGCGAGGATTGTTTTTTTTTGGCGGGGGGGATTTGCCGGGGACGGGGCGGCTGGGCTGGTGCGGGGTGGGGGGCCAGTGCGTGGCTTGGAAAGGTTGGTTCGGTTTGCGGGTTGCAAGTTGGCGTGCTGGAAGCGGCGGCGGCGGGGGTCACCTGCCCGAGCGGCTCCCTGCCCAGAGGAGCGGAGTCTTCGGTTGGGCTTGCTTCCGAGAAGGAGAAGAAAAGGCTTCAGGATGGTGTGATGAGCGCCGACGAGGCTGCCCCGCTGACACCCCCGAGGGGCTGGATGGATTTGCTGCAGCAACTCCCCGCAACTCTGGTGATGCCCGGCCGCCCCCCGAAGTGACGCGGGGCTCTCGCAGCAAGAGGCTCCCGACCGGGCTGGATCGGCTCGCGCTCGCTCGCTCGCTCTCTCTCTCCCTCGCAGCCAGCTGCATTTATTTTATTTTTTTTGGCAGACTTCAAGCGGGATTTAAACCGGCTTCTCAAACTCTTCTCTCTTTTTGGCTCCTCTGGTGCTTCTTCTCGCTAACCTCCTGCCCCCTCCTCCCCACCCCCGGCTTGGCTTGCCCGAAGCGCAGGAGATGGAAGTTTTTTCCCTCGCTTTGCTGGTGTCCGTGTGTTGGACTCGAACCTGGGAAGCGGCGCTGGCGGATTCGATCATTCATATTGGTAAGGCAAATAAAATAAAATCCGGGACGCCGTTCCTTAAAGCAGCTGGGTGTTTGCCTTTTGCAAGCTCCTCTCTTTCGCAGCCTTTCTTTTTAATCTTCGGATTTAATCCTCCCCAGGCATTGTCTTGGAGAAGCGGTCCTCTCGGCGAAATCCTTGCAAAAAAATCTCCCCAAAGCGGTGTTTTTGGGTTTTGTTTTGGTATGTTGCATGCTTAAGGTAGCTGTTACAGTTAACTTAGATGTTCATTCAAACCTTTTGGGGGGAGGGGCCATTTTTGTAGTATATCGTTGGAGGGGGCAAATTAGGGTATCCAGGCAGACTTTGCCCCGCAGGCACACACGATCTCTGCCCCCCCTTTTCGGTGAGCTCTTGGGTTTCCTGCTGTCGTACTTTAGCAGGGAAGTATCCCCCCCCCCGCTGGTATACTATAAGGATTGCGAGCCCACACACCGTACACCATCAGATGCCCCCCCCCGCTTCCCCCGGCCTCGGAGGAACAGGTGGTTTGGCAACGTGAGCGCTTGCATTTCGCCAGGCAGAGCTTTGCAAAAAAAAGGGGGGGGAGGAGGGGAAAAGCCGTTGCATTTCACCTCCCTCCGGCAGCGGCAGCGGCGGCGGCGGCGTGCAACACCCGGCGCTGCAGTGGCTCCCCCCCCCGCAGCAGGAGCAGCCTCTAGTCTCTGCCTGGCTTCCTAGGAAAGGGCGGCTTTTACAACCTGGCCCATCCCACCCACCTCTCCTCTCATTTGCAAGGAGGAGGCGACTGAAAGGCAGTGGGACACCCGTTCCCCCCTCTTGCCCCAACCACCCGGCAAGGAGTGTTGAGGTCCGGCACGGCAAGCGTTAACGGAACCGGCTGCCGGACCCCGAAGCTGCTTTTGGGCCCCACCTATTGGCGGCAGCTTGGCGGCCACTCCGGGACTTGAACGGCGGCGTGGGGGGGGGGGGCATCATTATGATTCACGGGGCTTTCTGCAGTAAACTGAGCCTAAAGCCCACATTTACCAGCCTCAGGAGAGAAAAAGGCACGGGGGGGGGAGTGAAGACTGCATCCACCTAGCTCAAGATCCTTGCAAAAAAAAAAAAAATCACCTCCCCCTTCCAACAGTCTCCCCACTCCTCTTTAAAAAAAACACAAAAACCCTTCGTGGGGATATTTGCTTAGCAAAAAAACCCCTCTCTTCCACTCTCCCAATCGGCCACTGTATTACTGACTGTTTTACAAGCAACACACGCAGGCAAAGAGAGAGAGAGAGCGCGCTAGCTTGGAAGGAGGGGGTCCCTTTGCTTGCAAGAGAGGAGATCTAAGTGTGCCCCAGGGGGTGGGGAAGGGGAACCTCCAAAATCTCCCTGCTGGCCAGATAGGGCGGATGGAGCAGCTGCTCTCAGGTGCAGGCAGACTTGGAGATGCTCTCCTGCCTTTCCTGGACGTCCTAATATAAAGTACACATGGAGCACACTCTCCACTTCTCCAAGAAGCTAATGCCATCCCCCACCCCCCCTTTGGTGTCTCTGACTTCGGAGGTTCTCCTCTGTAAACATGTCTGCCAGCCGTGATGTTTTTAGCGGAGAGGATCAGAGCTGTGAAATCCCTGCTTTGAACAAAAGCCAAATACCAAAACACAGGCTAGGCTCTGGCAAGTTTCCCTGCCGTTCGGCTAATATTTTTCCCTCTGGGTGCAACTCTGGTGTTCTTTAAGGGCTCGGTTTTGTCCGGGGGGGGGGGTGTCCTGGCGGCCGCGGCTCGCCCGGATCCTTGGGCATTAGACGAGTTAATGAAGGGCATCAGACTTCCTCTAGGAGTGAGAGACTGTGTGATTTATTAAGGGCATTTTGGGAGGGGGAAGTTGAAAACTACTGGAGAAAGGTGCTTTGGGGGACAATGTGTGCTTTGTTATAAGTGGGCAAAGTTAAAGTCCCTCTGTGTGAAAAAAGGGGTTGGGGTGATTTTCTGCATACATTAACAATGATTTGTGCAATGAATACTTTTATTGTGAAGAAAAACTCCCGGCGCCTTACCCATCTTGTCCTCCCTTTTCACTAAGCGAACAGTTGCATGTACTGTTGCACTGTGCTTTAGCATCAAGCCCTTCCTTTCTTGCCTCTTCACGTTAATTGCTGTTTATGTTTATTGGTTGCCCAGTTCAATTATTTATAATGGTTAAATACAGCTCTGTGTAATTTGTGTGGGTTTTTTCTTTTTTTTTTACCATTGGTGTTTAGATGCAGCGACTGAGTACATTTGCTTAGAAGGGGGAGGGGAAAGTACAAAGTGGCTTCTCCAACAATTAATTTCACTTGGAAAGACAATTAGTACATTTGACAAGGGGGATTAGCTCCTTTTTATAGATGGCTTTATGTTGTTGTGAAACCAGCAAATTGATAATTGTCATCCAGAGCTCTCAATCTTTTACAGGACAGGGGAAAATAAGCAGCCTGGACAAGACAAACATCATGTTAAATTGGGTCAGCAGCTAAACTCAGCAGTTCTTTCAAAAACTGAAAAAATCCACCACAAGCCTCTGACTTTGAAAATGTTGTGATCCTGGCTTGGGGTGTTTTGTGTCCCCCCCCCCCATGCACTCCTATCTTGTAGAAGACCCATTCAAGCAACAAGGATGCAAAATCCATTATTTAGTTCACTTAAGATTTCAGGAGAGGGTTTTTGTTGCTGTTTAAATCTGGAAGAAGGGGGAAAATCAATGGGCAAATTACAGTTTCTGAATGAGGTTTAAAATTCTGGACAAAAATGGAACGGCAGGTAATTACAGACGCCTTGAATCCGTGAACAAAACAGAACTGATAAATATAACTGGAAATATGTTTAAAAGTACTTAAATGCATCTCACTCGCGCACACACACACACATGTGCACACGCAAATGTGACTCTTTGTGGAATTGAACTGGGAATTCACCAACAGAAAGATGCATCCTTTCCCCCTTTAGTCTGAAATTTAGCCGACTGTATACAGAGTACTGAATACATTTAGCATCAATGTAGAGCATGTATTTATTTTAACAAACTCTTGTGAGCTGGCTACATCAAGAATGGATGCCTGAAGTTCGAAAGCTGTGATGAATCTGTGAGGCAGCAGGTGGAGTTTATAAACAGAGCCATTCCTTGGTAAACACATGTTCTTGTATGTTCTGGATATGCTTGAGGCATACATGTCATAGGCTATGTTTCTCTGAACATGGAGATGGCTACTATGGTTTTATATGTTTCTGCTGACTTGAGTGTTACAGATGGGAATGGTAATTGAGAAAGACTATATTAAGCATACTTATGAAAATGCTCAACCCAGTCACCTCTGCTGTATTTTTTCCTGAGCATGCATATTAAAGAAGAAGGGGGGTATCTTTTTTTTAACATACTGAAACTATGCAGTGCTGCATTATGCCACTTCCTTTAGCCTATGCATTGATTGAATAATTTCATCAGACTCGCATTACTTGATTGCTTAGAAGTTTCCTAATGATCTGTATGCTGTAGGAAGAACTTGAAAGCTGTGCACAGAATGGCAATGATATTGTGTTTTATGAGGCTATTCAAAAAGTCGCTCTGATTTATGCAGCTCAAAAGCTCCGAAGTCTTCGAGATTAGCTACGCCGCCTTGCTATTTGCTTCGTACATTGGTTGTCCTATACACTTTGCTCCCTAAACACAACAGAAGTTTGAGAACACTGCTTTAATTAAGCAGGGATTAGGTGGCATTTCCTGCCAACTGCACAGTTTGTGCCTGGCTCATATCTTCTACCATGGAGAGTCTCATATTTTAATATTTAGTGATATGAGTGTGTCCATTGATTTTGCCATCTAAGTAGCCTAATGAAGATTAGTGTGTGTGTGGGGAGGGTATTTGTAAATGTGCAAAACAAGGAATGCAGTTGCATATCAGCTGAAGGAAAGTTTCTCGGGATCGGATGTAGCAAGTGTTGTGGTGTGACTTCAGTTCCCACAGCTGGAGGATACACAGCAGCATTGCATCCTCGGTCACCAATTGTCTCACATTGTTTGTCAGTTGGTAAGATTCCAACACTGTCCTATACATGCTTACTCAAAGTAAGTCCCACTGAGTCCAGTGGGATCTAAGCTTCTAGGTAAGTGTGCATAGGATTGCAGCATTAATGTTGAAAGGAATCTGGGCAAAGAAGTTTATTAACTGCCTTAGGAGCTAAGGTTGAAAGGTGGGCTAGGCAGTTTAGCATAATAACTCAAGGAGATGTATTTAGCATGCTTTGTGGTATGGCAGCCTCATCTCAAAATATGCTCTTTTAATACCTTGCTCAGCAGGGTTGGCCCTGGTTAGTCTGTGGATGGGAGACCACCAAGGAAGTCCAGGGTTACTATGCAGAGGCAGGTGATGGCAAACCACCTCTGTTCATCTCTTGCCTTGGAAACCCTGTGCTCTTGGGGTTGCCGGGAGTCCATTATGACTTGATGGCACGCTGTTATGATTAATCTAATGGGATTTGTAATTATAGGGAAGCATGAAGTGTTTCTGATTAATTCATTCTTAGGTCTTTTCCCTCCTTCAGCATTGGAGGCAAATCCTGTCTTTTTGTGGAAAAATGTTTGGATTGTGTTTCATTTCAGTTATCAAGGGTATTCATTTTTAAAGAGAAAAAGCTGCCAAATGTTGCTGGCATGTGTTGTTTTGCTTCCAGGCTCATGTATGCTTTGCCCTTGCCCAAGTCCCAGATTTGTTGGTCCTGCTTCTTTCTTTTAAGGACATGAATCTGCACGTGTCTTACATTTAGGGCTGGCATTTCTGTTCAGCCGCCATTCCTTTGGAAATGCTTTGATTTAATTACCACCCCCATCTTAAACCCTAAGACAGCCTATACCTTCGTGGTAGAACTGGGTAGAGCTGAGGAAGAGTTGGAAGGCGCTGACGTAGAAGTGCTGTCATGTTTTCTAGAAGGACTCTTCCGCCTTTAGCAGTGGCATGTAAGTCAGAAATTAAGCAGGTGCTTTGAGCTGGGGTGGGTGGGGGGAGGTCCAGCCTTTTTTCACAAATCACTAATGAACTGTGCAGCCTTCATTTTCTTCTCTTCATTTTCTTTCCAGAAGTAAAGATTCACTGATGGGAATGCATGAAACGTCCATGAGAAAGTTCTGAAGTCATATAAAAGCTTCTTTTAGCTTTTTTCCCAGAATTTTGCATAGCCATGGTGTTTGTAAGTGTGGCGTAACCTTTCCAGTTCTTCAGCATTACATTTTTTTCAAACACAAGAATGTACCAGAGAGGTGTGATGGTAAATTATTTAAGAGAGCCATTTTCACATTCTTCCTGTATCCTCCTGAAGTGTTAAAATTATTGGCTCAATACGGTTAAAACTAAACACTTCATTCCCAAACATTTCATGCGCTTCTTTTTCATTGTCATAACTGGGAATCAGATGTGCCTAGATTTGGCCACATGATAGCTAGCCTATAAAGCATCAGATGGTCGATTCATTGGGGCCTGATCCGTAATTCAGTGGTGAGAACACATGCTTTTCTGTATGCCCAAAGTCCCCGGTTCAGTCCCTGGCATTTCCTGCTGCAAGCATCTCAGTTAACCAAGGCAGGGAAGAGCCTGGCATCCTGTCGCTCGCCCAAAAGGACATGACTGCAATGCATACAGATCGTGGATTGTGCTTCTATCAGTCTTTCCAGTTCCAGATTTTAGGATTCTTTTTGTAAAAATCTACATCATAGGGTTTATACTCTGCTGCTTCTTTTTTTGCCGCAGTGTGTGGTCTGGTCTTTCTAAACATTATACATTCCATGGGAACGTCAGCATTCTTGTCAATTTTTCCTGCATTGGAACTATGCAATGAGAGCCTCATTTTATTATCGGTGAAGACTGCTAAAGGAGAGGAGCTGTGGCTTAGAGCGCGTGTTTTAGATTGGAGAAGTTCCCAAGCTCAGTCCCTGATGTCTTCACGAAAGGAATCTTAAGAAGGAAGAACTAAGCAAGCCTTTTCTCTGCCCAAGACCCTGGGCAGCTGTTGTGTTATTGGACACTGATCTAGATGGATTGGTAGTCTTGATTTGTTACAAGACACCTTCATATATTTGTGTGTCAGGCAGAAGGGTGTCATTGTAGATTGCAGAAGATAAAATGAGCAGTAGGAAAGGAAGCATAGTTTCCTTGGATGAATTCCATTGTGTAGAAGTGGCACAGAAATATGAGTAAGGATGTTAGGAATAGTAGTTCATCCCTATGCACAAAAATATCTACATTGTCTCTCTGTGTGTATGTTTGTGTGTGTGTGTAAATATAGTTATTTCCCCCATATAATTGACAGAGGGGTTGTAGTGATGGAAAAGAAAGTATTCCCTTTGCACAGCTGTTGAAGTTAAGGCTCAGTCCTGGCAACCTGCCCTGT
The DNA here is from genome assembly GCA_029375565.1 of Gekko gecko. Classification (NCBI taxonomy): domain Eukaryota; kingdom Metazoa; phylum Chordata; class Lepidosauria; order Squamata; family Gekkonidae; genus Gekko; species Gekko gecko. The sequence continues at coordinate 103,677,720 of JAPDNY010000010.1, read as the reverse complement.
CAACTGCCTATTACTATCAGCCAAGGCCCCGCACCACTGAACCAGAAACTAACTGAACTGTGATGAGTGACTAAACCTGTTGAGGACTTTGTTATAACTCCTACGTACACTGTTCCCCTAAAGCAGAGGTCTTCAATCCACAGGTCTTCACCTTCAGGTGGATTGTGGAGCATCAGCTCCTAGTGTCCAACACCCTGCAGGGCTACCTGTCTTTTGCTGCTTGCATGCATGCATAAGTAGCAAGGGTGCTACACATCCGTCCTCTCTTAGCACACCAACTGAGAGGTCCACCAGCAGGGTCTAGTGAGGCCATTCAGTGGTGGAGAGGATTCCTTTTTAGCAGTGGCAGGGCTCCTCCTCTGGAAATCTGGAAGCAGCCTGGGCAATAAGTTCTCAAATATTAGTAGCCCACTTTTTTTTATTGACCTGCCTGCCCACATTTATGTACATCAGCCATCAATGAGTCAATAGGAAGAGAAGAACTACTAATGGTTGCCACAGTAATAAGAACTCAAAGAGCCTTACGCCCTGCAGACCAACATCAGTTGGTGGTCCCCGGCCCAAAGGACATTCGCTTAGCCTCAGGTGGAACACTCTCCCAAGTGAGATTAGGGCCCTGTGGGACCTGTTACCGTTCCGCAGGGCCTGCAAAACGGAGATGTTCCGTCAGGCCTATGGTTGAGGTGGTGGATGTCTTTTTTCTTTTCTTTTAAATTTTGGTTTTTAAAATACACTTGTAACATCAACACAGAGTTAACAGCTGTAAACATTCGACATCAAAACACAGTCTGAAAAACAGTACAAATGTACAGGGGTAGAGGTGGTTGCTTGTAAAACTCGATCTTCACCTATTGTGAGACATCTGCTGTTGTCATAAAGGCCCTTTATTTTTTAAAATAGTTTTTATTATTTTAGGATAAGCAGCATATATCCAATTATAACATAACATTTTAATATAAAAAACATAAAAGGAATTCAAACAAGCTTATTATCACAGTATTCGGCAATATTACAATTTCCACATTGAATGTAGTCTATTAACACAGAGGATAGTCGCACAAAAGTTTAACTCTTTATACAAATTTAGAAGAAAAGTAAGTCCTTGTAATACTTTTTAGGAATAATCTTATGTTCCTTTGGATATTCTGTCACAGGATACCATACAGCTATGAATAAAGGTCCTTAATAAAAAGACAAAAGAGTAAGATAATGATTGTTTCCGGGGAGGGGACCCACAGTCCATAAGGCCATGCGCCATCTTGGCCAATAAGGGAAACCACTTCTCCATTTGATTGGAGTGAGTTGTATTGTCTTCCATTCTAGATATACAGTCTGAAACTTTATCTAGTGTAAAATATCCCCACACCTTGTTAAACCATTGGTGCACAGTTGGGGAGCCCTTATCCTTCCATTTAGCTACAATTGAACTTTTGGCAGCTGTTAGCAACATCATTATCAATTCACTACAAATGTTAGGTATGTCCGGGCCCTGCCATAAAGTTAAAAGAATTAATTCTGGATTTGCAGGGATCGTATACCCTGTAATTATTTTGATTTGGGCTAGAATTTGAAGCCAAAAATTGTAGATAAACTTATAGGACCACCAACAATGAAAAAAGATCCATGTTTTCCACAGAGTTTCCAATATAAAGGGGAAACAGAGGGATTAATGTAAGAAAGTTTAGTAGGTGTCGTATACCATGGAAAGAGTGTCTTAACTGTTTGTGATTGTATATTAAGTGATGGGTATAGACACCAGGGAGTTCCAAACTTGTTCCCCCTGAGAATCTGTTACCTCTAGACTGAGGATCTGATTCCAAGCTTTTTGATACCCCATTGGAGACAGTGGATGTCTAATGACATCAGCCTCCCTTGCTTTGCCTAGCACTGTTGATTTGCTGGGTTGTGACTGGCCCACTTGCTCAGTTTTTAGATCCTATTGAACATCTATACGGATAGTTAATTCAGGGATTTTATGAATTGTATTGATCACCATCTTGTTGTAGTATGCTTAATTAATTGTCGTATGTTTTAATGGTTTTAATTATTGCATAATGATTGTTCATCATTAAGAACATAAGAACATAAGAGAAGCCAATGTTGAATCAGGCCAATGGCCCATCTAGTCCAACACTCTGTCACACAGCGGCCAAAATATACCAGGTGCCATCAGGAGGTCCAGCAGTGGGGCCAGGGCACCAGAAGCCCTCCCACTGCTGCCCCCTCCAGCACCAAGAATAGAGTGCATCACCTGCCCCAGACTGAGAGTTCTCATTCTATACCCTGTGGCTAATAGCCACTGGTGGACTTCTGCTCCATATGTTTATCTAATTTCCTCTTGAAACTGTCCATGCTTGCAGCTGCCACGACCTCCTGTGGCAGTGAATTCCATATGTTAATCACTCTTTGGGTGAAGAAGTATTTCCTTTTATCTGTTCTAACCCGACTGCTCAGCAATTTCATAGAGTGCCCACGAGTTCTTGTATTGTGAGAAAGGGAGAAAAGTACTTCTTTCTCAACCTGCTCAATCCCATTCATAATCTTATAAACCTCGATCATGTCACCCCTCAGCCGTCGTTTCTCCAAGCTAAAGAGCCCCAAGCATTTTAACCTTTCTTCATAGGGAAGGTGTTCCAACCCTTTTATCATTCTAGTTGCCCTTCTCTGCACTTTTTCCAATGCTATAATATCCTTTTTGAGATGTGGTGACCAGAACTGTACACAGTATTCCAAATGAGGTCGCACCAATGATTTATACAGGGGCATGATGATACTGGCTGATTTGTTATCAATTCCCTTCCTAATAATCCCCAGCATAGCGTTGGCCTTCTTTATTGCAGCTACACATTGTGTAGACATTTTCAGCGAGTTATCCACTACGACTCCAAGATCTCTCTCTTGGTCAGTCTCTGCCAGATCAGACCCCATCAACGTGTATTTATATTTAGGATTTTTGGCTCCAATGTGCATCACTTTGCACTTGGCCACATTGAACCCCATTTGCCACGTTGACGCCCACTCACCCATCCTCAACAGATCCCTTTGGAGTGCCTCACAATCCTCCCTGGTTTTCACCACCCTGAACAACTTCGTGTCATCTGCAAATTTAGCCACATCACTGCTTACTCCCAATTCCAAATCGTTAATAAACAAGTTAAAAAGCATGGGACCGAGTACTGATCCCTGTGGTACCCCACTGCTTACCACCCTCCACTGAGAGAGTTTCCCATTTATACTCACTCTCTGTTTCCTATTTATAAGCCAGTTTTTGATCCACAAGAGGACTTGTCCTTTTATCCCATGACTATTGAGCTTACTTAGGAGCCTTTGATGAGGAACTGTATCAAAAGCTTTCTGGAAGTCAAGGTAAATAATATCTATTGGGTCCCCCTTGTCCACATGTTTGTTCACTCCCTCAAAAAACACTAACAGGTTAGTGAGACAAGATCTTCCCTTACAGAACCCATGCTGAGTCTGCCTCAATAGTTTTTGTTCATCAATGTGCCTACTAATTCTTTCCTTAATAACAGTTTCCACCAACTTACCCGGTATCGATGTCAGACTGACTGGCCTGTAATTTCCTGGATCTCCCCTGGAGCCCTTTTTAAAGATGGGAGTGACATTAGCTACCTTCCAGTCATCAGGAATGGAGGCAGATTTTAAAGAAAGATTACATATTTTTGTCAGGAGATCCACAAGTTCACATTTGAGTTCTTTCAGAACTCTCGGATGAATGCCATCCGGGCCTGGTGATTTATTAGTTTTTAAATTGTCCATCAGTCGGAGGACTTCCTCTCTTGTCACCGCAATCTGATTCAGGTCTTTCAAACCCCCTCCCGAAATCAGTGCTTCTGGAGTGGGCAAACACTTCTCCTCTTCCACAGTGAAGACAGAGGCAAAAAATGCATTCAGCTTCTCAGCCATTTCCCTATCATCCTTCACTACTCCATTATTGCTGTAATCTGTCCTGAGCCCTGCAGTGCAGGGAAGGACGGACTAGTAATCCAGTTAATAATACATACATACATACGTACATACATACATACATAAGAATAGCCCTGCTGGATCAGACCAGTGGTCCATCTAGTGAGCATCCTGCCTTACATGGTGGCCAACAACAGAACATGGAAGTCAAGGTCTTCCCCTGTTGTTGCCTCCTGGCACAGGTATTCAGGGACTGACTGCCTATGAATGTGGAGGTTCCCTTTAGTCACCACTACTGGTAGCCACTGATGGACTCCATGAATTTGTCTAATCCCCTTTTAAAACTATCTATGCCCCTCGCCATCACTACATCCACTGGCAGTTAATTCCTAAATTGAATACTCCACCCATCTTAATGCAGCGTTGATAATTAATCTCTGCATTTCCATGAAGAAAAGGCTCATTTGAACACATGAAGCTGCCTTATACTGAATCAGATCCTTGGTCTATCAAGATCAGTATTGTCCACTCAGACTGGCAGCAGCCCTCCAGGGTCACAGGCAGAGGTCATTCACATCACCTACTGCCTGATCCTTTTCACTGGAGATGCCAGGGATTGAACCTGCAGCCTTCTGTATACAAAGCAGATGCTCTGTGACTGAGCTGTGACCCCTCCCCACCCTTACGGTGTGGTGATTAGGCAGAGTGGGATTGGTGGCAAAGTGGGAGGCTCTTGAAAGCTATAAATATTTGTATGTTTGCAGCAACCAGTAAGCACAGGAAATTATCTTACAATAATTCCTGGCTCAATGGGTTAATGGAGGATGTATGTAGGGTTGGATCCAGCACAAAATTTATGCTTGTTCTAGGGTTCTTGCTCAAGCTGAAATGCTTGTGCTGAGTCATATTTATAGTATCCCTATTTGCATTCCTGCTTGTGTGATCAATTTCTGGCCTTTATAATATATATGGTGGGTAAGTCAAGCTCTTGGCTCCTGCCACAACCTGCTTCTCGCTTGATTAGCTCATGGGGACCAGTGACAGGGAGGGCAACTCTGGGTCAGCCCCTTGCTACACACACCTGAATTTCAGGAAGTCTTGTCTAAACTGAAGAATTTGTTTCTGGACCTGCCAAATTCTGAATTTTTGCCCCTTCATGCAATTTACAGCTGCTCAGAATGAATTGGCTGTCAAGGCTCAGTGCCAAAGTTTAGACTGCTGTTCATCAAGCAGTTTATGATCCAAACATAGTTGTTAGCTGCCCCTGCTTGAAGGGGTCAGGGTTGGCTTTGGGAGTCTCTTTTTAACTTGTACATCCTTCTTTGTATATAAGTTTAACAGAGAAGGATTTGCATTGACAAGAAAATGGATAGTGCACAATTTATCACAATAATGACCATTTGTGAATTTCCTTTTGGTGGAGAGCGAGTAACATTTCTTGGGTGATCATTACGCACCGCTCAAGGTGTCTCCCAAAGATTGCTTGGAAGTTCCTTTTTTTTTGGCCCAGTGGTGACCAGCAGGGCTGTTGAGTTTGAAACAGGAACCTCATAGCAGGATTAGATGGTACTGTATGTCCAAGGACTACATGGCATTTTACTGCCAGAACTCTCTTGCTTTGAAAATGCTTTGTGAGGGTTTGATCCAACTTGGGATTGCAGTGCAGGGAGGAGAGATTCTCCCCCCCATGGTGTGGTCCTGAGCAGTATCGGGGGCCCTCTGCTTTTTTAAAGTAAGAGAATTCCAGCAGTGGGAGGGCTCCTAGTGTCCTGGCCCCACTGCTGGACCTCCTGATGGCACCTGGTATTTTTGGCCACTGTGTGACAGAGTGTTGGACTAGATGGGCCATTGGCCTGATTCAACATTGACTTCTCTTATGTTCTTATGTTCAGTCATGTTTCAGCATCCCTGGGTTGTCCCTGGGGACACCATATTGGCTAGCTGTGCCCTCAAAGTCAGGGCCCAATAGGGGAATGCAACTATGGCTTTGGCAACTGGTATGAAACCTGTGGACTAACTGAGTCTTGTGCAAATACTAGGAATTTATCTGAACAGCTTTGCTTGGCTAGTGGTGCAGTCTTGGTACACCAGTCTCTGTACTCGCAACACTGATCTCAGGAACTATCCAGGGACATAGATTTTGATACACTTCTCCCTGATTTTCCCCTGCAGTCACCAAAAGATTGTTAATCTTTTTTCTCCTTTTCAATTAATCTATCTATATATTTAAGGGAAGCTGGGAATAGTAACAGGCTGAAGTAAAATTTGTCATGCTAATAGTCTTGAAATGTAATGATAGATGAAGAGAAAACTGGATACATTTTGTTCAGAGCAGCAAAGACAGGTTTCATCTTATTCTTGCTTTCATTTCAGCCCAGTCTTTTGATACTTCTTTCCATCATGTGATGCAATAAAGATACAAAACAAATACATAAATGATTTGCCAGTTAGGCTACAGAGTCATTGCCTGTAGGGGTATCCCTCCTTGCCCATATTTTGATGCTGTGACAAAAAATTAAGCCAAACTGCTGCCAATACAAGGTGAGGTAGACGTAAGATATACTCTGTGAATTTAATTATAACCATAATGGAGGGCCATTTCACTTCTAGAACAGTTACAGTTGAGAAATTCAGATGTACATAGAACTTTAACCCTGCTCCTGTATTTCCATTAGATGGCCTCCTAGTGCTAACCTGGGGGGGTAAAGATGGCTGTGTGAGGTAAAAAAGGCCAGAAAAGGTCAGCATCACTGAGACGGGGATCAGAATTCACACTTTTAATGTCCTCTTTCATTGCTGAGTAGCTACCATTTTTGAATGGTTATGGAGTGACCTTGCACAGAGTCATTTATCTTGTAGAGCAGGTTTCTGTCAGACTTTAGTTGCAGTCTTAATAATGTTTAAATTCATTGACAACTGAAACTGAGCATATGATGGCAGAAACACCAACTATCTGATAAAAATGCACCCATTGCACGTGGTTGACCGCAGATGTGATTGTTTTGGTATTTCAGGAGCTATCTACTACAAACCTAAACTAGCTTTAAATGAGAGTAACTAACATCTTGTTTGGAGGATAGATTTGCATGAATGTTGAAACAAGGGTTCTTATTGCCTGATCAAATATCAGTTGTCAGAAGTAAGTGAAGAGGAAGTGATTTATGTGTGTATTGCAGTTTTCAGCCCATGGGTTGGGACCTTCTGGTAGATCATGGAGCTGCATCTGTTGGGTTGTGAGCCACTATAGTGCACCAGTTTTTTGTTGCTTTTTGGAGAGCAGGCATGTATAGAGGGCAGAGGCACCGTGCCTTCTACTTCTCCTTGCACACATACTGAAAGAAGCAGCAGGGCAGTGGTGAAGAACTTCCCTTTGTGGCTCATCACATCTCCTGGTGCCTGGCTCTTGTTTCCTGGCTCCTGCTGTCTTGCTCTGCAGTCCACAGTCGGGGCCTTGACACTGGTGAAGTTATAACTCTGGCTTCCTGATTTCTGTCACATTAGTAATATTACATGCTTATCACTCACAGGGGTCACATGCTCAGTGGGTCCTCAGAAAATTAAATGTTTTATTTCAAATTTCTAAGTTCTGTATGATGTCCATTCCTTTGATTTTACAATTATTAAAATTAATTGTTGGTTCATCGTTATTGATTTGAAGGATGCCTATTTTCATATTTCAATCTACCGTCAACTTCGCAAGTTATTACATTTTTTCATGTGGGGAATGAGTTTCTCAGTACACTAGCCTACCCTTTAGTCTAGCTTCTACACCCAGGGTGTCCTCAAAATGTTTAGCCCAGTTGTTGCTTACCTCCGTATGTGGGGTTGCCATATATTCCCTTTTTTAGATGACTGGTTGCTGGTGGTGGATTCCAAGAACCAGTTGTTGAGTCAGTGCACTCTTGTCCTGGAGACGTGTCAAGGATTAGGACTCCCAGTAAATTGGGATAAATCACAATTAGTTCCACCTCAGAGGGTTCCATTTACTGGAGGTATGCTAGATTCCCTAGCGGTGAAGGGTTTTCTACCTCGCAAAAGGGTACAGGCTATCTTTGCCTTTGTGAAGCAGTTCAGATTTCACTGGTTCCAATCAATTTGGAAAGCTCTGTGCCTTTTGGGATTATATGATGTCTTACCACCACAGTCCTGTCTATGACTAGGCTACACATGTGACCTCTACAGCTCTGGTTTCTATCTTCTTATAGAGCTGGGGTTCGTGCCTCATGGCACAGAGTCTCTATTCCCTGACCTGTCATACGTTCTTTATTGTGGTGGGCTTCTATGGATAATTTATCTTGGGGGATTTCCTTAGGAGTTTCTGAGCATGAGGTAGTCCTTACTACACACGCTTCGCTCTGGGGTTGGGGCACCCACTGTGAAGGATTGTCAGCTAGGAGTTCTTGGTTAGAAGATGAAAAACATCTGCACATTAACATTTTAGAATTGTGAGCAATGCATTATGCCCTTAGTTGTCTCTCAGATAGCCTTTGGAACTGATCCATTCTTGTCCAGATAGACGATACAGTTATGATGTTTTATTTAAACAAGCAAGGAGGTACAGCATCCAGAGGTCTATGTCAGGAAGCTACCCTTGCATGGGACATGGCAGTGAAACTCAATGCTTCAATTCAAGCTATCCATATCCATGGGAGTTTAAACATGGAAGCCAGCAGATTGACCAGGGCTAGTGATCTCTCCCATGAGTGGTCCATAGAGGCCACTTACCTGGAACTGCTTTTTACCCTCTGGGTGTTCCAGACGTTAGTCTGTTTGTGACAAGAGGAAATGAGAAGGCTGCAGGGTTCTGTTTCCGAGCAGGAGTAGGAATTGATTCCCTAGAGGGATGCTTTTTAGCTGCACTGACAGTGAGCCCTGTTTTACATGTTTCCTCTATTCCCGCTCCTTATCAGGGTAAGAGAGAAAGCTATGAGGGAGGAATCGAACATGATTCCTTTTGGCTTCGTCAAATATGTCTTCTAGTCCTTATGGTGATCTCATGGGGCCAGTTCCTTCCCTTACCAAATTAACCAGCAGTTCTCAAAGAGCTCTCTCACCCCCACCTACCTCATAGGGTATTTGTTGTGGGGAGGGGAAGGGAAAGGGATTGTAAGCCACTCTGAGACTCTTTTGGGTAGTGAGGCGCGGGGCATAAATCCAGTCTCCTCCTCCTCCTCTTTTCCTCCTCCCTGGAGTTTCACAGGGATAGAGCCCTGTTTGTTTGTTTTAGTGGCCCTAAGAGAGGTAGGAGAGCGTCAGGACCATTAGGTGGTCCTAAGAGAGGTAGGAGATCATCAGGACCATTAGGACCAGATTACCATGCCCACTAAACATTAACACCCATTCCACTTGGGCAGTGGCTTCTTCTGCAGCTTTCCTGGATGGAGTGCCTTTGATAGAGATCTGCAGAGCTACCACCTGATTGTTGGCAGACACATTTGCACATCACTATGCTTTGGATCTGCATGCAAGATGTGAGGCTCAAGTGGGCAAGGCAGCTCTTCATTTGCTGTTCAAGTGAGAAGACCATACCCCCACCACCTGGTGAGTAGCTTGCTAGAATCCTTATGTGGGACTGCACAGAAGATCAATGATGAAAACAAAATTGCACTTACCTGTAACTGTTGTTCATTGAGTATCTTCTGTGCATGCACACATACCCTCCCTCCTACCCTGCTGCATGCTCTGGTGGCGCTAGAGGCACTCAGCACAAAGGAGAGGACTCCTCAGGAGAAGAGGACAACTCAGGAGAAGGGGAGCCAAACAGGCTGATGAGCTGGAGGCTGACCAAAACTCACCACCAACAGCTGATCCACAGCCACCACCTGGCCCCCATTCAGCAGGTGAGACTCAGTTGATCAAGTCCAGTCCACCAGGCTCACCTCCACCCTTTGAGTGCTGGAGACAGAAGCTTAGAAGGGAGCTTCAAGCAAGGAGGCAGAGTGCACGTCTCCTGGCCTATCAGCAGCTGCTTGCTAATGACAGCCTGGAGTAGTTGCAGAAGGACTCCCAAGCATCTGGCTGCTAACAAGGGATTGTTAGGAAGTGCCTATAAAACCCAATGCTGGGAGCTTGCATGTTTTGGAAGCAACAAGTTATTAACTTCTTGACTCAGAGGCTACAGTGCTGAATGCTGCTTTGTTCCTTTGACCGGCTCTTGACTCTGACATCTTCCTCCCTGCACTTGTGAATGACCTTGGATTGTTGGCCCTTGTTTCCTGTATAATGTTCTGAACACGACTCTGCTCTCTTGGTAACTGACCTTTGGACTGAGCTTTGATTCGGACTCTGGCATTTGGCTTGGGCTGACTGTAGATTCTGACACTGATGAACAATAGTTACAGATAAGTGCAACTTTGTTTTTCTTCTGCCTACAGAGTGAACTTAGTTGATCCCATATAAGTTGATCCAGTTTTAGCCTGTGGTGTAGATATGGACATACCATGTCTCCCACTATGGCCTCCTACTGCTAGCTCCAGGCTACTGCTGCCGCTCAGTGGAGCAGCAGGAACAAAATGAGGGGAAAAGCAGCATAGTCATGACATCACTTCCCGTTATGTACCCAAAGTGATGCCATAGTGTTGCTGCAAGGCTCTAGGAACTGCTGAAACCTTTATGGTTTTTACCATAAAGAGTTGGGTAATTCCTAGAGCATTGCTGTGACATCACTTCTGGGTAAGTAACTGGAAATGACATGCACCTCCATACCCCACTCCCATAAGCTTCCAGGGGTTGCCACAAACAAATGGCAACTCTGTGTAGTTACATTCTGTATGAATCTATGCATTTGCTTTATGTTCAGACCTTATTGAAGAATTCTGATTACAGCTGGAGTTCATTTTAAATGTGGCTCTTGAAATGTGTCTCTGGCTAGTTTTAACAAGTGATTATCAAAAAGGAAGATTAAGATATAAGTTTCAGTTCACAAAAATGGATTTCTAAGTTTGTTATGGGAATATTCCAGAGGGAATACACACTTTTCAAAGATACTTTGTTATTTATGTCTATTAAATAGTACCCACAGTTTCCTTTACTAAGCAGAACAATGATAGAATGACTTAAACCATACACTCAGCCACAAGTAACATAAAAGAGAAGCACAAGAAAACTTAGCTTCTGATTTCAGAGCCCGGGGAAATTGAAGTTATAACTGAATAGGGTGCCTGAAAAACTTTGCACCCAACCAAAATATCTTTCGCTCAGTTCTGATGGTGGCTGCAAGATAGAATGTATAACAGGGCTGACTCACATCTGCTGATTCAGCATAAGGCATCTTTCTATATTGATATGTTTGTGTTTGTTTGTATGTATCTATCAGCCTGAAAATATATTAATTCTCTGGGACTGGCAGGCTTATGCCATTGGTCTAGGAAAAGTAGCTGAACCAAAAAGAGAGAAAATGAGATAAAGTGTTGGCTTAGAAGGCAGTGAACCCACATAACTGGCAATTATTAGGTTTCCATTTGCATGTCACAGAGGGACCAGAAATAGTATTTCAAGCTGGTAGACAAATACAGCTCTGGCTAAAATAAGCTGGAGTCTTGGGGTGACTTGAAGACTAACAAAATGTTATTCCAGCATAACCTTTCATGGAGTAGAGCCCACTTCTTCAGATGCAGACCTTTTATGTAGGAGGTGAGGAAAGCAAAAAGCAAAAAAAAAAAAAACCCACAAAAAACCCAGGATCAAGGAGCCCGGAAATACAGGAAGTATGGGGTGCAATGTAGTTATGGACAAATTCATTGTAATCAAGGAAAAATGCAAAGCCCATTTCCTTGATTGGATTTGAATTGTACATGATTACACTTTGCCTTGTACTTCCGAAGTTTCGTGGCGGCTTGACTCAGCTGTTGTTTTTATGCCCCCTGCGTAATATGTCTTCCTACATAATATGTCTTCCTAATATCTACTCATTGCAACTGAAGAAGTGGACTCTAGCCCACAAAGCTTGTGCTGCAATAAATGTTTGTTAGACTTCCAGGTGCCACAAGATTCCTGTTTCTTTTTGCTGCAATAGAAGCAGACGGCTGCCCCTTTGGCATAGCTGTGGCCATGCTGTGCCTTTTAGGTGACGGATATGAGAAGAGAAGCCTTATCATGGTAACGATGTCCTGGATTTTTGTCAGAGTGGAGAAGAGGGAAGTTGAATCCATCTTACTTATCTTGTCTGAAAGAATATCTGACTTACTTTGGGATGATTTTATACAAGCAAGCAACTTCACATAACATAGCCTGGCTGTCCTCTGGGGATTCTTCTCTAAATAACAGCCACGGCTTCTGCAAGTGCATCCACATAGTTATCAGCATAGGAAGAACTGAAGTTGCATCAGTGAATTCCAGGTCAAAACACAATGGATTGGACCCCAGTTTTCCAGTGGCAGAATGGAACTCTCCTGCCTTCCCATTGCAGCCCACTGATATCCATGAAGGTGCTGCTCCTGGGGAACAGGGGATCCCCAGGAATGACACGAGTGGGTCTATGCCGCAGGAATGAGGAGTCAGCAGCAATTGTCAGTTTAGCCTGTATCCAGCCCAATATACGGTGAGGTAGGTTAGGCTGTAAAGAGTGACAAGCTCAAGATCACCTGGTGAGCTTCATCGGTGGATGGGGATTTTGAGCTCTTGTTTCCTTAATCCTCTGTCCTAAAAACTAAAGCTCACTGGTTCAGTGCAGTTGCATTTCTGTGGAAGATGGGAATGGATCCAGCAGGATGTTTCTGTAAGTGGAAGGGCTTCCACCCACAGAGTGTGTCTCTCTTGTTCCTTCTCGCTGCAGGCCACAATGCCCCCTAAAATGCTGCTTCTTTTGGTATGGGGGACACCCGGGAACAGCATTTCATAGGGTCTTTTGGGCAACAGTGGAAAAGTGAAAGCAAGCAAACTGCTCTCTCTATGGGTGGAAATAATTCTGCTGGTGGAAACGCTCCACTGGATCTAGAGATAAAAAATTTCCAGATACATAGAAGCCATGGGGGAAAAAATTAATTTTGGGGAAAGCTTAAATATATGCAATACTTACTTTCTTATCAAACCTAAACTTCCTGTACTGACTGAACAACGTAAAATGCATCACTTGGCAGATAAAATTGTACAGTTTGGCATCTTTATGGAATTTTGATGGATAAACGTCTTCATTTTCTGTAAGCGAAATGGTAAAGTATACCCAGTATTTGAGAAGTTGTTGCAAACCGCTGCACCCTATGCTGCCATAGCACATGGATCTTAATTTTTGCTGTCTGAGAATTAAGAAAAAATAAAAGTTGAAGGTAGAAAGAAAAGTATATTGTTTGGACAGAAACACTCTCATATAGTTACAACAGGTAGGACTATAAGCATATGTGGAGATTAAGCTAAGCTTTATAAAATTGAAAACAGTGAACTCTTTGATAGGGTGTTATCATTAAACACATTACAATATGTTGATTGTTGCCAGGATTAAGTTTAAGCAAAAATGTTGTATATGTCTACAATATATGTAGGAAATCATAATCAAGTACAGTAGGCTGTCTTACATAAACATTTTGATACTATGCTTTTTGAGTAAAAGTGAGCTTTCATTTCACCCACTGAATACTTAAACAAGAAAGTTTGTATCCCCAGAGTTCCCACAGAAAGAATTTAAAAAGTCCTTAGAACTTTCCATGCTATAAATTTTGAGTGAGAAAAAAAGAGAAAACATTTAATAGGAATCTTTTTAATGCTCCCCAAATTTTCTAATGTTTGCACTGGAAAAATTGAAAAGTAGTCCTCAAGGAAAAAAATGAATGTCCCCTGAATATTCCTCCCCCATACACTTTCACATATTTAACTAAATCCCAGCCATTGCTCATATACTGAACCATATCTGTGTATATGTGTGATGTGAGGATTCACTTTTTTCTCTTGCTGTACCAGAGTAAGGCAGATGTTGTACATAATGGGGTGTGTGTGTTCTTCTGATATTCTGCAAAGAGCTGGAGGAAGATACTTGCCATGCATGACACCCATTGGGGGATACAAATATTGGTGAAGTAGTTTGTAGGCTCTGTGCAGTTACATCTGAATCTGGTTTTCGGAGGAATAGTACATTGTTTTATTTCAGAGCAGCAGGTTTAGAACTTTTTCAAACCTCAGCTCATTTATGAGGAACCCCTGGACATCTTCAGGGAGCCCTGGCATGTTGCTGACATTCAGGAAGGTACTCTAGGATGCCTGCTCTGTTCACCTGGGGGCAGCATCTAGACTCAGACTTCCCTGTGGACCCTTGTGAATAGAGAGATGGCTTAGAATGCTCCCCCTTGCACCCCTGATGCACTGCAGCAAGGGATGTCTTTCAAGGATGCTTTTTTTTGCCCTGTCTGAACTTCTGATTGAGAAACCCCGGGTTCACCCAGATCTCCGTCAGAAAATGAGACTGGAAGGAGAGGAGGCAACCCTGGGGAATAATGGCACAAAGGAGAAGGGTGTGTGTGTTCAAGTGGCAGCATGATTTCTCATCCAGCATTGCACCTCTACACAGCCTGGAATTATTATTTAAAATGCTTCTACTCCCCTTTTATTTTTGCACTTTATTAATATCCCGCCTTTCACCACAAGGGGGACCCAAAGCGGCTTACATCGTTCTCCTCTCCTCCGTCTTATCCTCACAGCAACCCTGTGAAGTAGGTTAATCCGAGCAAGCTTCCATAGCACAAGTAGGGATTCGAACCTGTGTCTCCCAGATCCTAGTCCAGCACTCTTAACCATCACACCACATTGCCTCTCTAAACATTGTATTGAATGTAGTTGTGCATCTTTGAATGCAACTGCAAAATAATACAGCAGTCCATTCATTCAAAAGCTAAATGGTGCCTAAATGCTATCCAAAAAGAGTTGTGGCAAATGGGAGGTTGGATGTGAACATGCATGTTCTGTCTGCCGTATGAACAGGTCATGAATCATGGTAACTTGAAGACAGGATGTAGGGGCCTTGTGGGCATTTATGCCTTTCAAGATCTTTTACACTGTTAAATACTGGGTTCTGGATGCATGGCAGTGATCAGCTCTGGTTTATTTAGTGATTTCCAGAATACAACAAGGACACCCAGCAGGGTTTGAGCCCTGCTTATCAAGCATGCAGACACCACACCCACCCCACACCCACTCCCAAGGATAGGCTATTTATATTACACTGCTTATCAATTGGTCAATCCCAAGATCCTGGTCAGCTATTGTTCTTGGGAAGTAAGCTCACCCAGTTCAAGGTCCATAATTAGGGATGGCTCAGGCTCAATACATAACACACACCGTGCCAAACAAGGAACTAGATTTGTAAGGACAGCATCTAGATTGTACAGCAGAACTGTGCAGAGACAAGTATTTGAGCAAATACCTCTTTACTCAGTGAATAATTAGGTTGTGGGAATTCAGTGCCAGTGCATATAGTTATGGTTGTGATCAGTAAAAGTGGATTAGACAGATTCCTGGAGGATAATCTGTGAGCACCATTGTAATGGGAGGCAACCTCAGGGGAAGGCCTTGGCCTCTGTGTCCCATTGGTTGGCCCTCCAAGGTAACCAGTTGGTTCTTTAGGACTGGGAACTACTGGGACAAAAAAATCCTTCTCTTTTACTATGTGAAAGTGGGCAAATGAAGCTTTTCTTGGCACAGAGATAAATAATATCACCTGGTAAATAGCATCCCATGAGGCCTCTGTTAGGGAGGGAAGGTAGCATGGTATAGCGATGGCAAGCCACCTCTGCTTCTCACTTGCCTTAAAATAAAACCCTGCTGTGGTCACCATAAGTTGGTTGCGAATGATGCCACATAGGTACGTAAGTAAATCTCTATTAAGATGGCAGGTTGTTGGCAACCCTGTGTTGCTATATGAAGCAGTTTAGATGGACCACACTGAGAGCCAGCATGGTGTAGTGGTTAAGAGCAGTGGACTCTAATCTGGAGAGTTGGGTTTGAGTCCCCACTCCTCCACAAGCAGCCAGCTGGGTGACCTTAGGTGAGTCACAGCTCTCCCAGAGCTCTCCCAGCCCCACCTACCTGTTGTGGGGGGAGGAAGGGAAGGCGATTGTAAGCCACTCTGAGACTCCTTCGGATAGTGAAGCACAGGGTATAAAAACCAACTCTTCCTCTTCTTCTTCTAAGCCAGAAGGGCTCTTTTTATGTTCTTGTGACAAGGCAGGAAAGCATTTGCAGGTCCGTTCTTGTTTCTACCATATGTCTTCCGTAGGTATGCTTGTGCACGTGAATCAACAACCTTTGTAGACCTGTTTGTGAGGGGGTTTAAACTTTTGCTTTCCTCTAGGGATATTTTGGTGTGTTGGCTTACCTATGCTACAAGGGCACTTGGTATTCAGAAAAGGCTAACCTTGGTAACCTCAGCAACAATTGTTTAGTAATTGTAATATTTATATGTAATACTGAAATTGTACTTGAGGACTACAGTAGAGTGGTAAACACTATAGTTTTCAGCACTTGTGGGCTGACTGGAATGAGATTTGTAAATGCAAGGCTACATTTAACGTAGGTTTCCATGCACACAATAGTTTGGGAATTACAGAGGAGGGGTGGAGAGAGGAAAGGCAAAAGTTTCTTCGAAGTTACGCTAGATTTGTCTGACAAGCCATGCTTAAAAGGAAATTGAAAAGAAAGATGAGGGAGAAAATGAAAGGAGAAGAAAATGAGATATCAAAAGCAAAAGATTCTGGTAGTTTATAAGGTACAGCTCGTGCAGGAGTATTGCATGATATTTCTGCTACATCTAGGCCAAGTGGGAAAGAATTAAATCAGAAGTGTTAGACATAGAGCCTATAACTGGAAAATATTGTTTGTTCTTTGCTGAACTAGCCGGCGTGTACTGAAGGAATGCTAATTACTCCTAATTGTTATATTTCTTTTGCTCATTAATAAAACATTATGCAACTAATAAAATACAGATTTTTGAAATCACTGGACAATTTTTCTTGAGGTTTCCCCCCCCATGCTGACTTACTTAAAGAATTCAGCATCTTTCCTGAGTTTCTTGCTGTGTGGCATCTGGGGTGTGTGTGTGTGTCTCTAGGCCTCCCTTATTCCCTCTCCCCCTGTCTGCCCAGAAATGTTATTATACTAGGAATTCCCACCTCCACCCCCTCTACAAGTCACACTTCCATTTCCAATATACATTTCTTGCCCATCCGGGTTGTGTAATCAGATAGAATATAAACACAAGGAATGTATCTTGTGGCCCTTGTCATTCCCTATCTGATTCCACATGATGAATACGTTTGTTTAGTGTATCAGAAGAGAAATTCCACTGGTGAAGTTTCAGAGCAGAAAATGCAAAGAGATAAGAATAAGACAGTCCACCACTGAGGCTGGGGCGAAAAAACCCATGAGATTTGAATTAAGAGATTAAGGGCTGAGCTAGACGGGACGCTGGGAGTTTCATGAACAGGTTTTCCTGTTATTTACTTTAAAGGGGAATAAAGTAGTAGTGTGAGGTGCGGATTTGGGAAGAAACAGTTTAATGTTTTCCCCCAGACAGTTTCATAGGTTGAACCCAAGTCCCCTCCCCTGCCCATCAGTCCTGTTGGGGAAAAAAGACAGGCAAATGGAGGGGGCCTGTCTTTTCTCCCCTCCTTCCTACTGCAGCCACCTGTACGTCTTGAAAAAGTTAACGCTAAGGGTCAGGGAACATGCATGCATGGAAAGCCACAGAGGGATCCCCTGAGGAGAGAAAAGTTGTCAAAATTGCCCCTTTTGCCATTCCACTTCCAGGGTTCCATTGACAGAAAATGCACGGAGAGGCAGTTTCCTTCACTATCTTATCTTCAGTGCAGCCACACATGTTGCATAGCTTTATATTCATACAGGTGATCCAAACATTGGCTTCACCTTTTAAGGGTTCACAGGCAGCAGCTGGAGGAAGCAGGAGAAGCCAGCTTGGTGCTGGGGGGGCAGCAGTGGGAGGGCTTCTAGTGTCCTGGCCCCACTGCTGGACCTCCTGATGGCACCTGGTATTTTTGGCCACTGTGTGACAAGAGTGTTGGACTAGATGGGCCATTGGCCTGATTCAATATTGGCTTCTCTTATGTTCTTATGTAACTTCTGCTTGCACTTTCCACTGGCTCTGTGGTGAAATGCCTTATACCGTAGAGTTAGGACTAAAGTTTGTAACCCTAAAGGATAGTTCTTGGGCTTGTACTCTGTATAGGCACAGAGTTTATAAAGTGTTGTTGCTGGCGAGCTGAAGGGGCGCGGGGTGTGTGTGACAAATGGGTATGAATCACCTTGCACGTGTGGAGCCATGCAGTGTCATAGAAATGGTGATGGCCCTAGCCAGTGTCTAGTTTAAGCCATAATCACACCTAAGCCATAGAGTTTCAGGAGGCCAAAGTACGGAGTGGACATTCCTACAGATAGGAAGAGAATGAAAGTCTTGGGGATGCAGAGGCTAATAAAACTCCTGAGCACTTTGA
Source organism: Gekko gecko (assembly GCA_029375565.1). Classification (NCBI taxonomy): domain Eukaryota; kingdom Metazoa; phylum Chordata; class Lepidosauria; order Squamata; family Gekkonidae; genus Gekko; species Gekko gecko. The sequence goes on along the minus strand of JAPDNY010000010.1, from coordinate 103,659,367 downwards.
AGATGAAACTTCTTTTGATGCACCAAGGATGATGATGGAGTCCATCGTTATTATTTATTTATTTGGGGGGAAATCATGTCACCTTTCCAGGCACCTGCTGGAGGTGGCTAACAAAATAATAATAAAAACAAAACATTAAAAGATACTAATTAAAACCCAGAATTATTAATTATAATCCAGCATCAAAAACCCAGCCCAGCATAAAAACATTGACCAGAACAACAGACCACTGACAGTTTAAAACAACAGTTTCCAGACAAGAAACCCCTTAATTAAAGTCTGGGTGCCTCAAGTAAAGCAGCCTGGGTGCCAGGCGGGCCTCAAGGGGGAGGGCTTTCCATAACCGAGGTGCTGCAACTGAAAAAGCCCTTTCTCTGGGTGGAGGCACCAAGAGCAGAGTGGGTGAGGCAGATATTAACTGGTTGGCGAGGCAATTTGGGAGGAAGGAGGCCTTCAAGTCATTTAGGGCTATAAAGGTTAGAACCAGTATTTTGAGCCATGCCTGGTAATAAATGGGCAGCCAGTGCAGATATTTCAGCAGTGGGGTGATATAATCCCTGTATCCTGTGCCTGGCTGCTGGCATTTTTGGATGACCTGAAGTTTCTGTACTGTTTTCAAAGGCAGCCTCACTTAACACACATCACGATAATCTTGGGTGTGGGGGGAACCCTCTTGAAATTAACTATGAGCACATGGTCCTGAAATCCCTGGGTGGGGGGAGCACTTGGCACTGAAACCAAGGGAAAGGGTGGTTTCTAAATGCCTGCAACTTTGAAATTAAGTCTCAGGAGGTAGCTGTGTTGGTCAGCAGTAGAACAGTTAAATTTGAGCCCAGGAGCACCTCAGAGACCAGATGAAGAAAGCTAGTTTATACCCTCAAAATCTTGTTGTCTCTAAGGTGCTACTGGACTCGAATCTAACTGTTCAAGAATTAAGTAACCTATACCCTGACCTGGATGGCCCAGGCTAACCTGATCTCATCAGATTTCAGAAGCTAAGCAGGGTTGGTCCTGGTTAGTACATGGATAGGAGACCACCAGGCAATGGCAAACCACCTCCGAAGTCTCTTGCCTTGAAAACCCCACGAGGGGTCACCATAAGTCACCTGTGACTTGAGAACACTTGCCACCACTGCCAACGCCACCTATTTCCAAGTGTATATGAAAGGCCCTATGGGTTGCAACTCCTTCCTCCCTTCTCCTGACGCTCTCATTTCTGAGAGTACATTATATGCTGCTTCCATCCCAGAGTTTCCCTGCTCCAGAATGCCTCTTTGCCCTCAGGACTGTCTAAATAATCTCAGCTCCACAATTAAGAATGACACATTTACACATCTATGGCCACAGTCAGATGTGCCATCTGATGCGGAGGGAAGCAAGCCTCTTTCCTCCAGTGAAAAATGAAATGGCGTTATGCGATCACACATCTTTGTAGCTGTGGGCTCAACCTGTCACTGCCCAATCAGACAGCACATTCAGGTGATTGGGTTGTTGTTTTTTTCCTTTTGTTTCCCGTGCACATAAACGAGGAATCGCACCTCTGCACTGAGGGTTTCCCATGGAGAATGCGGTTATATGCATACTGCTAAGTGAGGAAATAAAAGGTGCCAAGTCAGGATGGAATGAGCAGACCATCCCGATGGCATGAGAGCATGCTTGAGCAATCAGACGGGGAAAGTCTGTAGCCTGTCAGCAAGCATTAGGACTGGTGTCTTTTAACTCCACTTCTGTGGCAGGGCAACATGAGGTGCTGACGGCTGCAGGTCCTTTCCCAGATGTTGCTGTCTGATGACGCCCTTTAAATCTGTCAGGCATTTGCAGCTGAGTCAGAGTTAAAAGCCAGACTGACTGCGGCCTATCTCCAATTTTAACATATTTATTTGCTTCACTGTTTTCCCCTGGAATTTAATCCAAACAATGGTGACCTTGTAAACTTAGCTTGTTATTCCTGTTTGCATCAGTTAAAACATCTCCATTATGCTGTATGCTGATTTGCTGTTTAATCTCTACCTTATCTGTATGGACTGGTAAATTCCATTTCATTGTATCTGAGGAAGTGTGTGCACACACGGAAGCTCATACCTTGAAAAAAACTTTGTTGGTCTTAATGGTGCCACTGGACTCAGACTTTGTTCTGCAGTCACTTTGATGTCACTTCTGGTATCATGAGCTGTAGAGCAGCAAAAAAGGGGCGTGGAGCAGAAGAGTTATTGGGCTTGAATAGCCTCTTCAGGAGCTTTAGCTCAAACCCAACAGATGCTTCAAAGTAATACACATCCCCGCTTATGTGCCATTGTCTTAAACATCAAGCCGGCATGAAATCCCCAAGGAAGAGGCGTGAATATATTTCACGGCGAAGAGAAGGGAGCAGGAAGATAATGCCATAATTTTAGCACTATTATCACAGAAAGCGAAGTGCCGAAGGAGCTGGAAACAAAAGCAAAAAGTCTTCCTGGTCATTAAATTAGCAGTTGAGGTTATGGGTTTTGTAAAATTTATTTTTGCATTCTGTGCAAGAGCCTGCCAACTGTTCCTAGGGCTGCAATTAATTGCCTCTTTGTATTGAGAAGCTTATGCGTGTTTGAGAAAATACTAGGTTCATAGTCGCCTATCAGTAACAGGGAAGAGAAAGGCGGCCTCCTTGCGCTTTGTAAACAAAATGAAGAATGCTGGGATTGTTCATGTTGGTCCCTGCTCAGTACGCCCAAGTAAGTTATTGAAATTGTCAGTTTGTGAACTTGTGAGCCTCCTGATTGGTTTACAGAAAGTATTTTCTCAGCCTTCCTCTCATCACCTCAGGCGTCTGCAGCGGAGAGGAAAATGTATGTGGTTCATAGCTTAATCCATTTATGGTGCTGCAGCTAGTCCCACACATTACCAATGGTGCAAGTATGACTTCTGAGGCTAACCCACCGTGATCTTTCATACACTCATTGTTTTTATGACATGAACTACAGAAAACTCCTGATCAGAGAACAGCCCTTGGGAATGCACTTCTCTGACTGTTGTGCGTGCTTTTCGAGACCTTGATTCAGCTTTCCTGTAATGCTGGTGTTTTTCTTAATGTAAGAAAATGGACTGTGGGAGTCAATTGCTTGTGCATCTGGCAAATATTTTTCTCCAGTCCCAGTCCCTCTGGAAACAGTCAGTCTGCTGTATGATGACAATTGCTCTGGTTAGCACAGAGATTAGGAATTCCTGTGATATAGCAAAAGCAAGTATGACCTGAGCCTTAGAGCCTTAGAGAGCTTGGGGAGCTTATGGAATATGGAGAAAGTGTTGTAAGTGAAGTTTATGGAAAAGGTAAAAGGTAAAAAGGCTAAATTTGCAGATGACACGAAGTTGTTCAGGGTGGTGAAAACCAGGGAGGAGTGCGAGGCACTCCAAAGGGATCTGTCGAGGATGGGTGAGTGGACGTCAACGTGGCAAATGGGGTTCAATGTGGCCAAGTGCAAAGTGATGCACATTGGAGCCAAAAATCCTAAATATAAATACACGTTGATGGGATCTGAACTGGCAGAGACGGACCAAGAGAGAGATCTTGGGAGTCGTAGTGGATAACTCAATGAAAATGTCTAGACAGTGTGTAGCTGCAATAAAGAAGGCCAACGCTATGCTGGGGATTATTAGGAAGGGAATTGAAAACAAATCAGCCAGTATCATCATGCCCCTGTATAAATCATTGGTGCGACCTCATTTGGAATACTGTGTACAGTTCTGGTCACCACATCTCAAAAAGGATATTATAGCATTGGAAAAAGTGCAGAGAAGGGCAACTAGAATGATAAAAGGGTTGGAACACCTTCCCTATGAAGAAAGGTTAAAATGCTTGGGGCTCTTCAGCTTGGAGAAACGACGGCTGAGGGGTGACATGATCGAGGTTTATAAGATTATGAATGGGATTGAGCAGGTTGAGAAAGAAGTACCTTTCTCACAATACAAGAACTCGTGGGCACTCCATGAAATTGCTGAGCAGTCGGGTTAGAACAGATAAAAGGAAATACTTCTTCCCCCAAAGAGTGATTAACATATGGAATTCACTGCCACAGGAGGTGGTGGCAGCTACAAGCATGGACAGTTTCAAGAGGGAATTAGATAAACATATGGAGCAGAAGTCCATCAGTGGCTATTAGCCACAGGGTATAGATGGGAATTCTCAGTCTGGGGCAGGTGATGCACTCTATTCTTGGTGCTGGAGGGGGCAGCAGTGGGAGGGCTTCTAGTGTCCTGGCCCCACTGCTGGACCTCCTGATAGCACGTGGTATTTTTGGCTGCTGTGTGACAGAGTGTTGGACTAGATGGGCCATTGGTCTGATTCAACATTGGCTTCTCTTATGTTCTTATGTTCTTATGTTAAATGCCAGAAATGGAAAGTGGCCGTGAATCATGGCTCTGATACCTTTCACATCTTCCTCTGGTGTACTTGATATATGATACCTATGCTTGCAAAATGAGCCCTATATATGTAAAAAAATTCAGTAATGAAGGGGTTAAAGGAGGGCAGAGTACTTCTACAGCAAGACCATCCCCCCATTCGGAGGCCCCTCTCACCATGAATGCCTGGTGTTCAGTTCTACAGAGTAAGTGAGGGCAGGCCCTCACTGTGAATTGGCTTTGTTTGCACTCAGTGATGTCTCAGCACACAGCCAGATCTGATTGACTATGTAACACCCCATCTCTGTTGCAAGGAAGAAGAAGGGCCGTTTTGAAGTGGAAGCTGCAGCCTGTCACGGCTGTGAATTGTGATGGACTGGTATAAAAAAGACAGGAGAGCTATTTGGATATTTTTTTGGAAATGGTCCAGGCCCTCCAGTGCAGGAATGAATGTTCATTGTCACCCTTGTCTCTCTGTGTTTATTCAAGTGTGTGTATTTTGTGTGTAGAGTATTTTCCTAACAGGTAGGGAGCTGAAATTTGGCATATTCTAGGGCAGTTGTTACTGGAAAAGTCTGAAAGTGGGGTGTTCTTATACCTGTCTCCAAAAACTATCTACTAGTAGCAATATTTTATTAGCAGACAGCTAGCCAACCATGGTTCCCACAGCGTGTTAGGAAGCAGGCTTGGGAACTGGTCAGATTGGGAATAGACGATATGTCAAGGCAGCCTAGAATTTACTGCAGAGGGGTACAGATCCACCCCCTGAGGTGTTTGAGGAGCACCACACCACTTTATTGACCCACCCACCAAACCTAATAACCATTTGTCTTTAATTGTGATGACCTAGTTTTTCATTGAAATGGAAACAGTTGCAATAAATGACCCAAGGATGTCTAGAAAGGAGGGAAATTGAGTACTTTTCTGTTCTTGCCCAGCTTCGCTGCAAAGCTGAGACTGTCTGCAGTGCCAATACAACATCCACTTGGTGGTTTTCCCTGCCCTGTCCTAGACTCAACCTCCCAGGGCCACCATCACTGGAAGGCTTTTTCTGGTGCAATTATGGTGTCTCTATAATGCTACAGTGCTATAGCAATTACCGAGTTAAAGCCCCCAAGCCCTGCAGTGGCATGTGTGTGTGTGGATGGAGTAGGGTTGCCAACTTCCAGGTGGCAGCTGGAGTTCTCCTGGGATTATAACTGATCCCCAATTCATCTGGAGAAAATGGCTGCTCTGGAAGGCAATCCACTCCTCAAGCCCTGCCCTTCTAAAGCTCCACCCCCCAAAATCTCCAGTTATTCCTCAACCCAGAGCTGGCAATCCTAGGAATGGTGGTCATGGGGGGTGCTGAGGCAGGGAAGATGCTTTTGCTGTGGGCGGGACTTGCAAAAATGTGCACCTTCCCATCCACATAGCATGCAAACTCCCTTTGACTGCAGTCTTTCCCAAAAGGTCATATCAAACCAGATTTGGGAGAAATCAGAACATAGAATCATAGAATCATAGAATGTTAGAGTTGGAAGGGACCTTGCAGGCCATCTAGTCCAACCCCCTGCACTCTGCAGGAACACAGCCGAAACCCCTACATACCTACAACATACCCAAAAGATGGTTGTCCAGTCTCCTCTTGAAAACATCCAGCGAAGGAGCATCCACCACCTCCCGAGGCAGTCTGTTCCACTGCTCAGCCACTCTTACAGTCAGGAAGTTTCTCCTGATATTAAGCCGGTAACGACTCCCTTGTAATTTCCACCCATTAGATCTAGTCTTGCAATCCGGAGCAAGAGAGAATAGATCCACTCCATCTTCTACATGACAGCCCTTCAAATACTTGAAGACTGCAATCATGTCCTCTCTAAACCTTCTCTTTCCCAGGCTAAACATACCCAACTCCCTCAGCCTTTCCTCATAAGACTTGGACTCCAACCCTCTCACCATCCTGGTCGCCCTCCTCTGGACCTGCTCGAGTTTGTCAACATCCTTCCTAAAGTGTGGTGCCCAAAACTGGACACAGTACTCCAGGTGGGGCCTGACCATAGCAGAATACAGCAGAACTACCACCTCCCATGATCTGGACACAATGCTTCTGCTAATGCATCCTAAGATTGCATTAGCTTTCTTCACAGCCGCATCACACTGCAGGCTCATGTTTAGCTTGTGATCAACCATAACACCTAGATTCCTTTCACATGTGCTGCTGTCAAGCCAAGTCCCTCCCATTCTATATCTGTGCCGTTGATTTTTTGTACCTTAGGACTTTGCACTTATCTCTATTGAAATTCATTTTATTTGTCTCAGCCCACTGTTCCAGCCTATCAAGATCCTTCTGAATCCTGACTCTGTCTTTTTCAGAATTAGCAATCCCACCCAGCTTCGTGTCATCTGCAAATTTGATAAGCATCCCCTCTATGTCTTCATCCAGGTCATTTATAAAAACATTGAATAACACCGGGGCTAGGACCGAGCCCTGGAAAGCAAAGGAAGGCCTGGACAGTGAACCATTATGAGATGATGTTATGTGGATACTAAAAAACAGCAACCCATAACCTCCATATGTTTAGATGCCCAAATGGAACAAAATCTCCATAGGAAAATAATCAGTGTCTCCGTGGCCTCTGGAACATACACGATTACATTTTCTTCAGAGGTTCTATATGGCAGCACCTATTTTTTTCACTGATGTACAGACATTTTTTGAAAAAAACTTCTTTATACCTTTTCATCTTGTTAAAGTTTTGTTCTCTTCCCCAAAGCAATTTTCCCTCTCCCCCAAGTTTTAAACAGTATCACCCCCACAGTGTTGAAAGTGCTTTTCTCTCCCCTTCAGATTTTTTTTAAAATTTTTCTCTGTTCCTCAAGCTTTCCGTCTGTCTGCACCTCAGCTACCACGAATGTGAAATTCCACCTGCAAGAGGTGTGATAGTTCCCTTCAAAAACTGAAGTCTTCAGATTGGATGAAGGAAATTGCCAGTGACAGACAAACATATGGAAGCTTTCAGGCTGGAGACTATATCCATTAATATAATCATAGATAATTTCATTATCATCTCAATGAAAGAACATCTATGTCAGGGTTCCCCAACATGGAGCCCGAGGGCACCATGGCATCTGTCAACACATTTCATGGCATCCACCAAGTGTTTTTTTTGAAAGTGGACAGAGCCAGGTGGGGATTTTGCCCAGGAAGGCCATTGGAAACCTGATTGGCTGTGCAGCGTTTAAGTTGCTTCAGCAACAGTTTCCACCACAGCGCAAGAATATTTACTATGTAACTCTGTATGCAAGAAAATATTTTTGTAATATGTTCATTCCAAGAGGCAATCTGTTAAAAAGAGCTTCTGCCTAAAATGTTGAAGAGTTACTGTTAGAATTACGCACAAGTTCACCCCAGACATTGTGTGGCTGGCCCCACCTCCTGTGTCATTTGTAGTTGTGCCCACGACCCTTTGTCAGAATTACAGGGGTGCCCACAGGCTTGAAAAGGTCAAGAACACCTGATCTACCTCAGGAAACTTGAGTTTATGTGCCTTTTCAGCCCTGACCTTAAAAGGGATGCATCCAGCTCATTTAGTGACTGGATATGCTTATAGTCTCTGTGGTTAAGCTCTGCAGTGTGCTTTGCTCAGTGACAGTCCCAACAACCGTGCTCCGCTAACCAGGCTGTGCCCGTGAGTGTGGGAAGGTGACAGCTCACTACGCTTCAGAGACTGGGCCAAGGCACCATCCCGCTGTCAAAAGCCCTTGTTGGCCGAATAGGGGAAAACAGTGATCTAGTAATCTTTGAGGGAAGACAGAAAACACTGTTATAAAGATCTGTTTGCATTACATGCTAGGTAAAGGAGTTCTTAGCCTCCGATCTGAAACCTGTTTTTGGTGTTAGCTCTGTCCATAGAATTGCAAGCAAAGACCACGGTTGTTAGTTGCAAGCATGTAAATTTCTTGGCAGATGGGCCTGTTGGCACCAGTTTACCAGTAGTTGCTTTTCCCCCCAGTGGCTACTGCTGTCTTCCAAAATGGAGCTATTAATGTGATTTTAATCAACTGAGCTAGCATGACAGATTTATAATTGATCAAGGGTCAGTAAGCAGGTTTGGAAGGCAGAAGAGCAGCAGTTGGGAAGGACACTGAAGGTTAACTCATTGCCCTGCTAAATTTACACAATTCCACATAAAAAGAAGGTCCAGCCCCAGCCACATGCCCTCTCTCTCTCTCTCTCCCCCCACCGACAGAATTGTTGCACATTGTAAAATGCTGTGACTTTCTGCTGGCTTAGGTAGCATCGTGCAGTGAATCACATTTTCTCTTTGCAGATTCTTGGCTTTTAAAACTTGAGTCTGAATGTCCCCAGTCCCCTTGCTGAATTTTTAAAAACCTCTCTTGAAACGCTGTTTGTTGGTTTTATTTATTTATTGGCTTGCAGTTATTGTAATATTTCAGATGAGCTTGTGAGAGACTTGGAAAGTTATTTAGATAAAAACCTCACTCCACCACAATAAATAAAACAGGAAACATCTGTACTAGAGAGGTTAGTTTTTAGGTTGTGAAGTTTACTGTGTGTGTTCATACACACGCACACACACACACTGCACAGTCTCTTTAAGCTTACATTGCTCGGCTGCTGTGAAGTTAAGGATAAATTGGCGTCCTTTTGCATAGTAGCCAAATAGAGCTTTGATTCCCACCTGCCCTTTGCTATCAAGCAGAAAAACTGGTCAGTGTCACAGAAGATGGATATATCAATTGCTCTTAGCCAGGATGGCTTCAGTGAAATCCTCAGGTCCGGAGGCAATATAATTCTAGTACCAGATGCTGAGGACACATTAAAATGGAAGTGTGAGAGCAGCATGCTGGACTAGTTAGGCCTTCTTGTGGTCCATAAGGGAATTTTTAACATTCTTATGATTTTCTTGGGAGTGGGCTGGCATTCTGGGGGAATTGCCGGTCTGGAATTGCTAAATTGGTGCAGCATGCTAGCTCATGCTTTTGAGAAACAATACAAGACCTGATGATATAAGAATGGCCTTGCTGGATCAGAGCTAGAGTTTCTCCCAGGGGTCATCCAGATGCCTCTGGAGACTCACAATGAGAGTGTGAAGGGGATGACTGGTGGTTTGGATTCCACATCTGGTTCTTAGACACGGAGGTTCCATCCACCTCTGGTTACTAGTGGCATTGCTAGGCCACCTGTATCGTCCGCAGTGACCACAGCCCCCAACTGCCCGCTGTCACGAATGTACTCACAGTGCTGTAGGGTTTCCGAGGTGCAGAGGTCAATGTGGAACTCCATTGCCTAATTTGTAGCAGGTACAGCAGACGGGTGGTCACATTTTCAAATGCCCAAAGCTGTCCAACCAGTTGCTGCTCCTGTTTCTAAGATGTGGGCATAGCCAGTTACTGGGCAAGTGCCTGGTGGAGGCAGGAGAGACACAGGGAAGCAGTTTGCAACAGCATTGCCCCACTGCCACAAGAGCCAGTTTGGTGTAGCGTTAGGAGTGTGGATTTTAATCTGGGAGAACTGGGTTTGAACTACTCCTCCACATGCAGCTGCTGGTGTGATCGTGGGTCAGTTACAAGTTCTTTCAGAGCTGTTCTCTCAGAAGCAGTTCTCAAAAGCTCTCTCAGCCACACTTTCCTCACAGGGTGTCCGCTGTGGAGAGGGGAAGAGAGATTGTAAGCCACTCTGAGATTCCTTCGGGTAGTGAAGAGCGGGGTATAAATCCAATCTCCTCCTCTTCCTCTTCTTCCTTCTCTGCCTGCCTTCCCTCTCCTTTACTCCCTGCTGGTGGCTCCCTGGCAGGGCTGTTCCTCCTTTTCCTGCCACCCCTTGTTAATGCAGCACAGTGATCAATAATTACCGATCATTCTGTTACCACGGCTGGGGAGGGAAAGAGAGAATGGCAATTCACTTGGATTGCTTTCCTTAGAGCTGTTGCCTGGAACCCACACAAAAAAACCCAGTCCTGGAACCAGCTCTAGACAGGCCTATCCTTTATGAATTTTCTCTAAGTGTTTTCAAATTTCATCACCTCTTGGCTTTGGGGAGCAAATCTCTGCCACTCCTTGCTGCTGTTGTGTTTTGGGTTTTGTTTTGTTTTTAAGGCATCGGGGGGTAGTTGTTGTTGTTGTTGTTTTAAAAAAACACATTATATTGATTTGTTTTGCAGTTTTCTTGTGTTCACTTTTTTATTATTGGATTGCTTTGTAAAGATTTTTCTGCGTTGTGGGCCTACAGGGTTGGGAGGACAGGATGATGATAATAATATTTGCAGTTCCAGAGGGTGGCTGTGTTGGTCTGCAGCAGAAGAGCCAGATCTGAGGCCTGTAGCACCTGAGAGACCAACAAGATTTTCGGGGTAGAAGCTTCAGAGAGAGTCGGAGCTTTGACTTTCGTAACCATATGCCCTGAAAATCTTGTTGGTCTCTGAGGCGCTACTGGACTTGAATCCAGCCGCAATAATGTTTGTGTAGCACTTCTAAGGCCGAGCGGTGCAATCCTAACCAGAGTTGCACTTTTCTAAGCCCATTGGCTTCAGTGGAGTTAGATGGGCGTAACTATCCTTAGGATATCATGTACATTGTAAAGATTACAACAACTATGTAGGACAGCTGATGGTTTGGGGGGGCAGTGACTGAGAGAGAGTGACTTATAAGGATAAAACTCTGCTAGGGATAACGTTATTAGTGTCTTCAAGTCAGAAGCAAGATCTGAACTGAGGATTTCCTGATTCATATCTCAGTCTCTTTATCAGCTCTCAGGTATCTTTTAGATCTTTCTCCAGCACTCCCACAATTTATTAACATTTATACCCCACTTTCCCTCACGATTCAAGGTGGCTTACAATAATACATGTTTTAAAAATTCAGTTAAAGACAAAATAAAATAAGAAGCCTCAAATCTCTCCCTCCCCCCTTAAAAGATGCCTACCATTCAAACCCCCTAAAAAGGCCTGGCAAACAAGGTCTTGCAGCACCTCCTGAAGACCTCCAAGGAGGGGGCCCTTCACCTCTTTAGGAAACCCATTCCACAGAGCTGGAACCATGATGGAAAAGGCCCAGGCTTTGGTTGATCACAGATGGGCCACCCCAAGTGAAGAAGAAGAGCTGGTTTTTATACCCTGCTTCTCTCTGCCTTAAGGAGTCTCAAAGTGGCTTACAATCACTTTTGCTTCCTCTCCCCACAACAGTTACCTTTGTGAGGTAGGTGGGGCTGAGAGAGTTCTAAGGGAACTGTGACTGGCCCAGGGTCATCCAGCAGGCTTCGTGTGGAGGAGGAGTGGGGAATCAAACCCAGTTCTCCAGATTAGAGTCTGCCACTCTTAACTACTATACCACATTGGCTGGGATAGTGGTGGTGGAATAGCCAACAGATGGCTGCCTGACGACTGTGGTTGGTGCACAGGGACACCGGATCAGGTTCAAGGTTCTGGTTCTGACCTTTAAGGTTTTGGTTCTGACATTTAAGGTCCTTATCGATCAGGTACCTGCATACATTCAGGACTGCCTCTCTCAGTATGCCCTTGGAAGAGTGTTGTGCTCAGGAAATAAGGACTTCCTGGTGGTCCCCTGCCTGAGAGAGATCTGGTTGTCCTCAACCTTTTCGGCCCTGGCCCACACCTGGTAGAACTCTGCCAGAAGACATCCATGCCCTGAGGGAATTATTACCTTTCCACAGGGTATGCAAGGCAGAGATGTTCTGTCAGGCGTTGGTTGAGGACAGCGACGGGGGGTCACTATGACATCTGGCACTCTCATACACTTCCCCATCCCTCGCAACCCCTCCCCCCACCAGGAGGCCAAGAGAGCTGATTTTTCTGCCGTTTGGTATATGTACTTTGTTTTTATTTATTGATCTTTTAGAAATGTTTTAATGTTGTTTTAAACTAAAGCATTGTGTTATCACTCTGTTGTAAGCTGCCCTGAGCCCTACCTGTAGGGAAGGGTGGCCTAGCAAATCTGATTTATTCAATAAATAAATAAATACAATCCCCCATCTCTCACGTTTCAGATTACATGTGATCAGCTGTCCAGAATCATTGCCTCATGAACTCAAAGGATGAACGGCTCATGTCTCTCATACTCCCCTCCCGAAACTGAAATGATGAGTGCCCCTGCTCCTACTTCTGATAAATGCAACAATGATTTATTGATCTAGCTGCACGCTTCGTTTCTGCACATATTGCATTGCTTTGCTTCATCAGAAGGCTGCAGTATTTGTAATTGGCTGTGCAGTTCAGACTCACCTAAGCCTGTTCTGTACAGGAAAGACAGGTCATTATGAGAAAGGGAGTCTGTACATCTCCCAAGCCTGTTCGGTACGGGAAAGACAGGTCATTATGAGAGAGAGTCTGTACATCTGTGCTCCTTGGCCTTTTGCTGTCAAGCATGGCTAAGAAAATATACAACGTTTTGCAAAATTAAAGCTGGTAGCTGGGAAAGGATAAATCCTGTCCGCCCTTTTGACAACCGCCTGACCTGGATGGCTTGCAGTCTACCGTCATCTGAGAATTTCGGCCTGTTAAAATGTTGATGTTTGGCCCCTAGCATAAAGATGGTTAGATTTCAGTACAAGTACTGACAAAGAGGATCTCTATGAGTGCAGATGTGGAAAGAAAAGGTGTGCAGAAATCCCTTTAGTTGCTGAGCACCCGACATTCCCGTTCACCACTTTGTCCTCAGTGCGTGTGTATTGCTGTCAGAGAATCTGCGTGTGCAGAGAGGGGTCAAGAGAAATCTCTAGTTGTGGCCGGAGGTTGGGACCTGGCCTGGTGAGCTACCATGCAGTTTGTGTGCTTAGAACGTGCCTCAGATGCACAAGGAAAGAGGGGCGTGCAACCAGCTGGTGACACGAAAGCTCATAAATGAACCAAGCCTATTAACAGATACTGTGAGCCTGGCTACATGCTTTTGTCTGGTCAGCAGAGTGGAAGCAACCTTCTTCCTCCAGTTTCTCTGGTTCATGTCTCTAGTTCTGCCTCCAATTCACTGATCTCCAGGATCCTGAGCTGGAGAACACAATGCCCTTCCCGATTCATGCCTAACTGCTCAAAACCCATGCCATTCTCATCATCACAATAAGCCGGCTTTCTTTCTGTCGGAGCTGATGCAAGCCATGCTTTCGAATGTGGTGAAATCAGCTCAAGGTGATTCTTTTCAGTGGATTCTGCAATGTTGGATGGGCGTTATGGCACCTCCACAGGTTTCAGAGGGTATCCCATGCTGGTCTGCAGTAGACCAGCTAGATTTGAGTCTCATAGCATCTTAGAGACCAACAAGATTTCCCAGGTGCTACTGGATTTGAATCTACCTGTGCAGCCTTGCAGACTGTCACTTAAAAAAAAAAAAATTGAATGCAAACAATTGAATTTCAGAATCAAGACAACATACAATGCAGATTTGAAACAGAATAACAGGACATATAGGATTACATAAATTTCAGCACAGAAGGAATAATAGTGCCACAAGGATGTATCACTTGAGAATTGCCTGAGAGTATTATATACTGGTATGGACATTAACACGAATATTCAGGGTCAGTTAGTGTGTTGTGGTTGAATCTATATTTAGGGATTTTTTTTTACTAGTTGGGATTGCAGCTCTTTGTGTTTTGGCAGTCTAAGCAAGGCAGGAAGACTTACGCAGTGGGCAGTGGCTTCCATCTGATGCTCCGAAAAAGGCAGGCAGAGCTGTACAATGGGCGGAGGGGAGTGTTTGGCAGCTCAAGAAAGGCTGGTAGCCTGGCACAGAAACTTGCATCGTGACAGTTCCTGGAGCAGTTCTTTCCTTAGTTAGTAATGCGTGCCAATCCCCACTAGGTGCTTCTTTCAAATGTAATGAAAGAATGGTTGCAGCACAAAACTTGTTTTACATGAAAAGACAGTTTGGGGAGCAACCTTGCCACACTTTTAATACACGCTGGTAAAAGAGGATAACCTATGAGCACAGGGACTGTTCTGCTCATGTTAAGGGAATTGAGATGGGAGTCCCCTACGCTTCATAAACATCATAAGCGCACTTAATTGAAGAAAAGGGAACCAGTCATACAAAGGATTTCTGTGAAACCTGAGCGTTCTTTAGAGAAACAGGGGAGAATTTGCATTCTTCTAGTCTGTTGTATTTGTCCTGTGTGGTACTACACTCTTTTGTAGCATTACACTTTTGGGGGGTTAAATCAGAGCCGATATAATGTGGTGGTTATAGTGTTGAACTAGGATCTGAGAGACCCAAGACTGAATCTCCAGCTGGGTGACCTTAGGACACTATCTCTCTTCCTCAGCCTAACCTCCCTCACAGGGGTGTAAGGATAAAAGGGAGGGAGGGAAGATGGTGTTGTATGTGGCTCTGGGTTCCCCTCGGGGAGGGCAGCAGGGCATACTTATCTAAATAAAGAAAACTGAATCAAGTCTAGAAATGCTTGAGTACTCAAGGTGTGGCAGTGTTATTTGTACTCGGATCACAGTTGCTGTATTCCTAAGCCACTAGGGTTGTCAGCCTCCAGGTGGGGCCTGGAGATCTCCCACTTTTACAACGGACCTCCAGCTGACAGAGATCAGCTCCCCTGGAGAAAATGGCTGCTTTGAAGGGTGAGCTCTAGGGCATTGTGCCATAGCTGAAGCTTCACCCCTCCTCATACTCTGCCCTCTCCTGCACCCATGCCCCAAGTCTCAAGGTATTTTCCAACCCAGACCTGGCAACCCTATAAGCCACTATCTTCAGAGCAGTGAGCGGCGGCTCACGAAAGCTCATCCCCTGCCACAAATCCTGTTAGTCTTCAAGGTGCTACTGGACTCTTACCCTTTTCTGCTCCTCAGTTGCCGTAAGCCTTTAAATAAGTCATTTTGTATATGTGCTGTCCTAGTTACTGGCAATTGGGAACAAACATTTGG
Organism: Gekko gecko; assembly: GCA_029375565.1. Lineage (NCBI taxonomy): Eukaryota > Metazoa > Chordata > Lepidosauria > Squamata > Gekkonidae > Gekko > Gekko gecko. The sequence continues at coordinate 103,644,110 of JAPDNY010000010.1, read as the reverse complement.
AAAAATAAGCCTTGATGCACCTGTGTGTGTGTGTGTGTGTGTGAGAGAGAGAGAGAGAGACAGACAGACAGACTTTGGTGGAATGGGGTAACTTTTTTAGTTTCTTCTCAGTACAGTGAACAAATAGAATGAAAGTGCTATTTCATGTTACCGTAATTCATCAAAAGTTCTAGCAAACACTGCGCCTCTTTTGTTGGTTCAGTTTATTTAAGGGTCTGCATGACCTGGTTATAAAAATATCTTGCCAACAGTCTTTGATTAGATCCAGAGTGCTAGACAGCACAATGTAATTTTGGTCTCGATGCCACTGCAGCTTTTAGACTAGAGGTGTCGAAGTCATATGTTATGAGGGCCGGGTCTGACATGAATCTCACTTTGTTGGGTCGGGTCGGGTCACGTGTGCATTAAAATGTAATGCCAGGTACCAGAGATATTTTACCACTGACGCTGACCCACACCTCGCCTCAGCACCTAACTAGCCACCTTTTGCTTGATATGCACGAGAAGTTTTGCCCAGCACAGAGAACTATTGCCGGATAATCCAGGTGCGACAACCAGAGGCTCTGGTGGCTCTTTAAAGACTAACACATTTCAGAAGCTTTTGATGAGCTGGAGCATGAAGTGCTGCATTCCATTGCCACAAATGCAGCAGCAGCAGAAGAAGAGAAGAGATTGGATTTATACCCGACCCTTCACTACCCGAAGGAGTCACAGAGCGGCTTACAATCCCTTTCCCTTCCCCTCCCCACAACAGACACCCTGTGAGGTAGGTGGGGCTGAGAGAGCTGAGAACTGTCCTTGAGTGAACAGCTCTGAAAGAACTTGTGACTGACCCAAAGTCACTCCAGCAGGTGCATGTGGAAGAGTGGGGAATCATACCCGGTTCTCCCAGATTAGAGTCCTCACTCTTAACCACGACACCAAATTGGCTCTAGCTTGTTTGTTCACAAGCTGGCAAAGACACTTTTGAACTAAATAATACTGAGTAAGGTCCTTTAAAATAATTTTTGGTTCTAACTTCTGCTTAAGGTGATAGCCATATGAGCAGTACTAAATAGATAGATAGATAGATAGATAGATAGATAGATAGATAGATAGATAGATAGATAGATAGATAGATAGATAGATAGATAGACAGACAGACAGACAGACAGACAGACAGACAGACAGACAGACAGACAGACAAACAGCTGGCCAAGTGGCCTCAACCAGGGGAACCCAACAAGCCCTGCCTTAAAGAAAATGCTGCAGGCAACAGGCTTTGGGAAGGGAGGGGGGGAAAGGGTGAGGCACACCTCCCTCTGTCAAAGTTACAAATTCAGCAATAAAGTTGAACCACAAGGGGAACGGCAGTGCTTCCCAGCACCACAAGCAATCTTCAAGCAATGCCTCTCCCCAAAGATGCCAGGTCCACTTTAATAGCCTTTTGCAAACTTTTATTTCCTGCCTGCTCCACAGCATTACCCAACCACCCAAAACATTACTCCCCATGAGCAAGCACACAGATGCACATCCAGCAACTGCCTCTGCTGTGTGCAAACCCCGAGCACTTTCCTGAATGCCTACTCCCATCCCTGACCTTCGCCTCACCCTCTGCCCGCTTCTTCAGAGTATTACATTAGGGAGGGGAAGGGAGGCACCTCCGCAGAGGTTATAATACCTTAATATAGGTCCTTCTGGTCCACATTTGGACTGATTTCTCCCATGTGCTTCGTAAGAGCCAGGCCAGTAGCCAGGATTTTTTAAGTTGGGGGGCATGTAAATTTCTTAGGGGGCACTGACTAATCAAAATTAGAGGTAATCTAATTAAAGCTAAACAGACTTTCTGGGAGAAACAGGGAGGTGCTGTATGGCTCCACACTGCACACCTGGCTCCTTCCCTGCACTCACTGTCGCTCAGTAGCCCTGGGCTGCATGGGATGTTGGGGGGCTTTGCTAGTTAGTTGGGGGGGGGGGCGCTAGCCCCGAGATGCCCCACTGTAGCTACAGGCCTGGTAAGAGCCCTGGATGGGTTGCTTCCGGCTCCCGAGCCCTAAATTTGACATGTCTATTTTAGACAGTTCCCTGAAAGAGATTCTGCAGAACAGTCCACACCCCTTTTGGTATTGTAAATGGGAGGGGGAAAGGCACTTGGTCGCCTGCTGCGTAAGCAGCATGAAAGAAAGTGGCTCTGCTGTACTTTGCTTGTCGGGAAAGGAACTGAAAGACCAAATTGCTTTCTACATTTTAAAACAATTTGGGTGTTGTGCCCTTAATTGGGAAACCTGCAAAGGAAAGTAATACCTGCATATTACACCGTCTCACAGAGGAAGACGGAAACATTCCCTTAGTGTTCCAACGATAGCTTGATTGGTTGGCAGGAAGTTGTTTGGAAGCTGTCAAAGTGGTGCGTGTGCCTTTGAACCTTTCAGTTCAGCATCTGTGGCAGTAAGAACCCAGAAGCCTTTAGAACACGATTCAAACGCTTTTCTCTGCAATAAAAGACGACTCAGGACATCTCAGCTTGCTACTTCATATTAACTTAATGCTTACTGCAGATCAGTAGGAGCGGAGTGGGTGACTGGACCCACTAAGTGAGGAGGAAGGGGGGAAACAAGACGTGAGGTTTTTGAAACTGGTTCAACCTTTGTAAGTTATAATTAGAACAGCTTCTCTTTATTTGGATTTCTCTCCAGAAACACTGTATGACTCAGGATGGGTTATTACATGCTTGGGAACTGTTAGTCTCAGGTAGCTGCCTTGGTCTGAAGAAGAGTCCAAAACCAAAGTTTTGTTTTTTTTATTAGGACCAAGTAAAGCAGGGTACAAGCTTTTGAGTTCTCAAGAACTCATCATGGGAATTGTTAAATCCCATCTGTCTGCAAGAAGCCACCAAATCATAACAAACCTCAGTTGGTTCCAGCAGCCTTTCTCCAACAGCGGCCAGCCAGGTGTTTTGGGGAAGCTTCTGAAGGAAGATATCAAAATGATGGCTATCCCTTCTTTGCCCTCTGCACCAGATATCCAGAGATATAAAACAGAGAGCCACAATGCTCAAAGTGAAGACCAGGATAGTTTCAGTCCATTATCAGCACCATATGGGTAAAAAAGATGCTGGCTGTTGTATTCTTCTCCTCTCTACTTCATTGGTTTTCCTCCAACTTTTTATGCATATTGCTGCTATCATTATTAGAGTGTTACCACAGTTATTTCCCAGGCCCTTTAAGGTTGAGATTGGGAATTCTGACTGTAATGGAGCCCCCAGGTTAAATTGGTAAGTCAGCAGGAGCAACAGAGCCTTACTTCAGCTGCCTTTTGTGACCCTAAGGATCAGCTATTGCAGCACTATATCTGGCTACCCATGGAGGAAAGAGCAAGTTGGCATACTTAACAGTCAAAGTACTGCCTTGGAAGACACTGCGTCTTGGCTTGCAGTGACTGCTAACTGCACAAGCAACCCCTACTAAATGGTACAGTTCATCCCCTGTAAAGAAAAGAAGAAGAGACTGGATTTATACCCTGCTCTTCACTACCCAAAGGAGTCTCAGAGAGGCTTACAATCCCTTTCCCTTCCCCTCCCCACAACAGACACCTCTTTCAAGAACTGCTCTTTCCAGAACAGCTCTGAGAGAACTTGTGACTGACCCAAGGTCTCACCAGCAGCTGCCTGTGGAGGAGTGGGGAATCAAAGCCAGTTCTCCCAGATTAGAGTCTGCATTCCTAACCACTACATCAAAAGGGATGAGATAGATCATGTGGTGTTCAAAGTGCAGTTTCTTGGCCTCCGAGAAATCTAGAAATCATGGGCAGAGCTCTTGTAGATTAGATTATGGAAGGGATGGAATTAGTGTGGTAATATATTTCTAGTAGCTGCAGCATGATTTTGATGTGTGTGTAAAGTGCCATCAAGTCACAGCCGATTTATTGCAACCCTAGCAAGGGGCATTGTGACTGACCCTGCTTAGATTCTGAGATCTGATGAGATTGGGCTGTACCATGCCATCCCAAGATGGTTTTTATAGGTGGCTCCTAATCTTAGAAACTTTGGGCACAGTCCACAGAAAAGTTCCATTGTGCAGCAGCATTGTCTGCTGATTGCATCCTTTGACTGTTTGGTATCTCTACTGGGTCTTCTTCTGTCACTTCTTTCCTTATCTGTCTTCGATCTTGCACAATGCCAGATGTACTTCAGGGCAGTTCATGTTTTAGTACATTAGTGGTCTGCTCTCCATTGACCACGGGAAAGTTCTCAGAGTGGAAATTAGAGGTGATTTATGTGACTGCCTGGTTTCCCTGGTATACTGGGGATGTAAAAGAGGGCCCAACTCGACAGTGACTGATGTAACTAAGTCACCATAAGGAATGAACAGGTACGGAATTCTTTTTCTGTTGCAGTAACTAAAAAATGTATGACACCTTCATTCATTATTTAGCTAAAATTCATTTTCTCTAGACAGAGGAGAGTTAATACAATTTAAATGATCATCATTTTTTGTTTTTTGCTTAAAATACATGCCAACCACACTGGCGTTTGTGTAAAAAAACACAACTTAGAGATGAGACAACCTTCACATCATCTCCCATCAACCACTAGTCCATGAAAATCTCCCCCTCCCTTTAACTGTGGACAGCTCTCTTCAGTTAGTTCTAAAATCCTTAAGATTGTTAAAAATGATTGGGAATTCACTGCATTTAGTCATAGGCATTTGGTATTTTGGCCTAACCTGGATAGCCCAGGCTAGCCTGATCTCATTAGATCTCAGAGGCTAAGCAGGGCCAACCCTGGCTAATATTTGGATGGGAGACCACCGAAGAACACCAAGGCCATGATATGGATGCATGCAGGAAATGGCAAACTGCCTCTGAATGTATGTTGCCTTGAAGACTCTGCAGGGTCACCATAAGCCAGCTGTGACTTGATGGCGAAAATAAAAAAAATTAAAAATTGGTATTTGCACTCAGGTTATAAGAAATACAGTTTGATTCCATTGTTGAGCCTGGATGTCTTTCTGAAACTTTATCTTGACTTCCTCATTCACTTATTAATTATAAAGCTTGGAAGTAATAACACATAACCTGTAAAGTAGATGAGTATTACAGATGTAAGAGAACCCCCTGAGAAATGTTTTGCCTGAAGTGGAATTCCAGAGTTCATTGTAAGTGAACTTTAGTCGGCTGCTCTAGTCAGTATCATTATCTCTACATTACAGACAGAGAAGGCTGAGATGATGGCCTTGGCTGAGCCACTGTGTGAGTTCATGGCCAAAGTGAAAGTTAAACTAAGGATATTCCAACTCGCACTTTCAGTCACCACTCAACAACATATATATATAGTTATAGTTATTAATTTGCCCTATTTCTCTCTTTGAAGTTTAACCATAATTACAGGAGTTACATGTTTCAAAGGTTTTGCGCATAGTCAAATCCATCACTGTTCCAGTCATGAGTGACTGTATCAGCCAGAGTTCAATCAGTTACCTAAAGCTGCTAGGCTGGAAAACCTTATTCCACTCCTGGGGGAAAGTGTTGTATGAGTGACCAAGTCTCACAGGATTTATAGGAAACATAATCACCTCATATGTCCTACAGCTTTGACTTCTTTGTGGTACTTGTTCTTCTTTCCTGCAACAAAATGCACAATCTCCCACATAGCCTCCAGCTGTCCTGTGGAAGCTGAAACAGCTCAGATTTTCAGGAGGTACACCGAGACAAACTGGGACCCTCTGAATGTTCCAATTTTAAAGCTACAACTTAGATTAAAAGAAAAAAACACACTATATAAGAACATAACAAGCCTCTGCTGGATGAGACCAATGGCCCTTCTAGTCCAGCCTTCTATTCACACAGCGGCCAATCAGCTACCTCTAGGAAGCCTACAAACAGGAAGACCAAAACAGCATCATTCTGCCTGTGCTCCCCAGCAACCGATTGAAAGAGTCAGTCTACCTCTGGTACTGCAGGGTGTAGTTATCCTTCACAATTGGTAGCCATTGATAGTCCAGTCCTCCACAAATATGTCCACCCCTCCCTTTAAAACCCTCCAAATATGAGCTTGTAACTGCTAAAGCAGAAATAAAAAGTAGGCATTTCACAGAAGTAATCTCCCCAAAATTGGGAGTAATCTCCCCCAATCAAAATCTGTATTTTGATGTCCTAAAGATTATAGTGATTTTAAAGTATCACTGACAAACTGTCACACCTGTATTCAGTTAAATGAATTTATTACTATTTTGCCTTCCAAACTTTATTCACTAAAGCATCAGTGTTAAATGCAAATCTGAGGCTTTTGCTACTGGCTGCTTCCTTTTCCCAGCATAAGAACATAAATGAAGCCATATTGGATCAGGCCAATGGCCCATCCAGTCTGACACTCTGTGTCACACCATGGCCAGGCCCAGGTACCATCAGGAGCTCCATTGATGGGGCAAGAATGTTCAAACCGGTGGCACCAGCTGGACCCATAACATAACAGCGTTATGGCATGGGCTGGGTATGGAGAAGGAAAGGCTTTTTCTAGACTTATACCCTTGCAAGCACATACCTTAATTTACTGAGTATGAAGGTGAACATTAAAAAAATTAGAAGTTCCTTCTTCCCTTGTACTGGTAAATTGTTTTTAGAAAGACATTTTTGGTGCTGGAAGAGGTAAGGGAAGGAGGACAAAACCCAAGGTTGTGTGTACATTTTTTTAAGGAGGCAAGGTACCGTGGGCTCATATATCTGAAAACCCTGCTAGATATGTGTTCGGAGGCATCATGCTTTGGAACTCTAAATGTGTGGAGACAGCAGCGATTCAGTGGTAAAAGAGAGTCACTCCACACATTCTTCGAGCACATTCGAAAACTAAGTCCTGGTGCTAAAACCTGTTTCCCAAACTAAACCGTGGTAAAACCTTGGCACAAATTAAGTCAAAAGAAGGGGAAGAATCAGGAAGGAAAGCTGTGGCAAGAAAATGTATGTGTTCTCTTTGTAGCTTGGTAGTCATGATGGAAGGGTCAATGTTTGGATAGTTGCTTGGGTTTTAATCTGTGTGGGAAATATGCCATTATTCTGCAATCCCTCTTTCTTCATTCAGAGGGCCTAAATATAAAGGCCTCATGTTCCCTGCATGTCTCTCATAGTGCTGTTGAGAATCATGTTCCAAATGTTTCATACTTGGAATTTGCATGTTTCCCAAAGGCTCATGGGAATGCTTTTGAAAGACTCACCATGATCTAGGTGGTATTTAGCAGGACTGGGCCAGCAGAAAGGGGAATGGTTGGAGAAGTTCTGAAGGTGCCACTCTTGCTTGCCCTTCTAAGCTTTCTTGCCCTGTGGAAGGGAACTCAAAAGGCATTTAAATACCCTTTGAGCTGTTTTTTTCCTTAGGAACTGATGTGCTTGCTGCCTTGTCCCTTGAAAGGAAGGGCTAGAAAGAGGCTCAGAGCCTCCCCCTGTGAAGACAGGCGGGGGCGGGCTCAGGCTGCTGAAGTGGCTCTATGGAGAAAGCAGTGACAACACGCAGCAGTAAACATTTAAAAATAAGGTTTCTGCCATGGCTATATGTGCAGTCAGCAGCAGTCTCTTCAGCAGCTATTATACCTAAGAGGCAGTGTCATAAGTTGGGAGGGTGAAGGATCTGCTGAGAACCATAGCTTGACATAGGAGTCATCATTAACTAGAGGTGCTTGAGCCATCAGCTCCCACTATGAACAGGAGATCACCCCAGGGGCTCCTGCATTGGGGCCATGGCTCAGTGATAGAACATTGCAGAAGTTTTCAAGTTCAATTCCTGGCATGTCCAGTTAAAAGGAAAAGGTAGTAGGGACTTGAAAGCCTTCTATATGCTGAAGAGCTACTGACAATCAAGATAGACAGTACTGAACATGATAGACCAGCGGTGGACTCAGTGTAAGACTGGTTCTATGTGCATTCATGATTGTTTCCCATTTCATGCTGGGAAAAACGAACTGAAAGAGCATTCAGTGCTGGTTCGTAAGTGAAAGTACTGGTCTCCATTCCCTCTTCCAAGGGGTGGAGTTTGTGCTTACTGTCAGAGGGGCCTCTGGAACGACCCTTAGGGGAGACCAGATTGAAGTCTAGTGATTCACCAGTGTACACAGTGTAAAGAAATGCGGGAAATGGCTCACATATGTGCCTCTAAGTTACAGTTTCAGGATTAGTTTAAACATTTAATGGGGATGGGCCATGGCTCAGTGGTAGAAAATCTGCTTGGCATGCAGAAGGTCCCAGGTTCAGTCCCTGGCATCTCCTGTTAAAAAGATCAGGTAGTGGGTGATGTGACAGACCTGAGACCATGGAGAGCCCCTGCCAGTCTGAGTAGTAAATACTGATACTGAAAGACTAAGGGGGGTATAAGTCAGCTTCATGTGTTCATTATCATTGTGACGTGGTTGTTGGTCTCCCCATCACATTAGTGACATCTGATGTCTGGGTTGTGGAGTCATTGGAATAATGGGTGTGTTTCCTGTATCTGCTTTAGCATCTTTGATGGTGGGGGGATTCTGACATAGGAAATGACTGACTGGTATGGAATATCTAATGTGTGTAATACAATATGTGAGTTGCGTGACACTTGTAGTGCAATCCTAGACCGATTTAAACCCTTCTAAGGCCATTAATAATAATGTTAAGAGTGTAGCTCAGTTTAGGATTGCACTGAAAAGTGACATTTGAAGCTGGCCTTGGTATTGCAGATACATACATATGTTTGAAAGCAACATATTGGTCAGTGCTGTCTTTCTGTCAGACTGTATACGTTTCAAGTTGTTAAGAATATCTGACCACCAGTCTTCTTTCAGAGTTTTCTCCAAGAAACTTGCTTTTCATGCAGTTTCCATTGCAATGAACTTTATACTGTGAATGTCAATATTCAGCTGAAGTAGAGGAAGCTGTTTTCAGGTAGTGGAAGAAACACATTTGGATGTCAACATGCATTAACAGACCCCTTGTAAATACAATAGGATGGGTAGAGCAGCATCTGGGTTCTCATTGCTGCAAACTGCTGGTTTCAGTTTCTCCTTCTAAAAGGTGATGGAAATGGTGCCACTTCAAGATGCTAGTGAACAGCTGCATATTTGAATGACTCCACTTTCAGAAGCTTCCTGACCAGAGAAAAATTCTTACACAAAAGGATCAGTACCAGACAAGAAACTGGAGATCTTGGATGGAATCTCCAGATGACTTTAATTTTTGTTGAAATCAGGTATTGGGGTGGAGGATGGGGCAGTTTGGACTTAACTGTGATACTGGGCAAAGTTAACTCTCTTTCATAGAATTGTAGAATGTTAGAGTTGGAAGGGATCTTGCAGGTCATCTAGTCCAACCCCCAGTACTCTGCAGGAGCGAAGCCGAAAGATAGCCCTACAACATACCCGAAAGATGATCGTCCAGCCTCCTCTTTCTGTCCATCCTGCTCCCTAGAGAGAAACCAAGCTACCAAATACACTTTTCTTTTTTCCCGGGAAGGGGGATGACAAGGCCAGTGCTAGGAAATGGAATGGGGGGGGATGGTTAAAACCCTGGTGATCATGCTCTGCAGCCCTGATCCACTGGCTCTGGAGAAACATACCTACTTTTAAAGAATTTTGGAATATTCGATCATAGATTTCCAGGATCACATAAGGTTGCGTCCAGGGAGAAGGTTGGACTAGAATCCCTTCCCTTGATATGGTAACTTTGCAAGAAGTGTGGCCAGGGGGCCATGGATCAGTGGTAGAGCATCTATTTGGCATGGAGAAGGTCCCAGGTTTAATCCCCAGCATCCCTTAATTAAAAGGACAAGGTAGCAGGTGATGTGAAAGACTTCTGTGTGAGACAGTACTCACCTTGGTAGACAATGGTCTGACTAAATAAAAGGTGGCTTCGTGTGTGTTCATGTGATGTAGGAGTCTATTAGACATAACAGATACCAGTTGTAGCAGAGGGAAGAGGCTTATGAGCTTGTTTGACCTTCAAATGTGGACAACTCGGAACAGTTGAAGCAGTTTTGTACAGAATATGACTGTTTAGTCAGCCAGGTGGCTGTAGAACTGATTTGTGATGGAATAAACTGCATAAAAACCATCACAAAACCTTACATTTAAGGAGTTTGTGGGACATATTTTCCCCCTGCAATTTTTGGTGCAGAGAGAGAGAGAGAGAGAGAGAGAGAGAGAGAGAGAGAGAGAGAGAGAGAGAGAGAGAGAGAGAGAGAGAGAGAGAACCTTTGCTTATCCATAGATCTTCCTACATTGATTCTTCTTGTAATGGCATATGTGGCCATGCTGCGTTTGTCCCAAAAGGCTAAATACGGAAAACTCCCTTTTAGACCGTCTGCTGTAAATAATGGTTCACTATTTTATATCTGAACATAAAAAGAACCGAGTGGAAGTTTATTATAGAAAGATGTCAAATTGATACCTAGGGGAATATGAGGCAGTGAGAACATATTTATTATTTTCTGTAAAAAAGCGGGATTTCTGCAGATTAGTTTATGCAAACCTTGTCAGTTTGCTGTGAGCTACATTGATTGGTATGAAACCTATCATAAAGCATGAAGATTCATTAATGCAAGCTGTTACGATCCTTGAAAGAGTCCACCTACATTATGTATCAAAATGGCTTGCTTGTTGTGAATAAATACCATATGGGCTCTTCTTATTCCCTATCAGCCCACTGCAGCTAAAACTAATAAGCAAAATGGATTCTGGTTAGTGCTTGGAGAAATCTGCTAAGAACCTTGAGGCAATTCTCAGTGAAGGATGCTGCAAGTACCTGCAGTTTACCATTCCCAAAGTGAAACATGCATATTCACTTTTACAGAGAAGTGTTTGGAACAGCCGGCAGACCACCAAAGATTATCATAATAGGACAGACAAGGCAGAAAGTCTATTTCATTCCCCTTCTTACTGCAACTGGCCACACCAGGAATGAATTGTCTTGGGATCAACAAGAACTGCTGGGAAGGGAGCAACATGCTTTGATTTTTTTGCTTTACCAAGGATGCAGTCACACTTGCGGCTTGGCACGATATGGCGGTGCCTTTAACTGCACCGGCTTAAAGTGTTGCGAGGCATACCAACCAGACAGTACACCCTACTGCAGGTTACCTGTGCAGCCGTTCCGTGGTCAAGCATCAACAGTAGTGTTGCACGTTAGCCATGGAATGTGCTGTGCTGGTGGGAGTTTTTTTAAAAAGTCAGCATTACGCATGCGCATAACCGAACAATAGCTTCCATTAGCTAGCTCTGCATGAATGAGATTGAAGTGCCTGTCCACACCTTTCATGCTGGGAGAGTTCAGATTTTGGAAAAACAGAGTGGAAGTGCTACCATCCCTTACTATTGGACTTTCCCTGGTGCCTAATTACTCTGGTTCTAACATGGAGAAGGTGGGCTGCCAGTGGCTGGGCCACAGAGTGTTGGACTGGATGGGCCATTGGCCTGATCCAACATTGGCTTCTCCTATGTTCTTATGTAGATATCGTCATCTTTAAATCCGCACAGGTAGTGCTAGTATGTTGTGACCGCAGCCTAGGGGGACAACATGCCTAGGTTACAGAACTTAAAACATGAGATTGTGCTTAAATGTTTGGACTATTCAAGTTATTAGAAAGACTTGGAAGGATTATATGGCATATTCTTGAGGGACAGCCAGTGGAAACAAGCTTTTGTAATCATTGGCTAAGAACTGAATTTCTGAGGTAAAGCCAGTGGTCTACCACAGTTGGTCATACAATTACTGTATTACATTTGAAGTATTGCTCTGTGTGGCTCCACTTTAACAATTATGGTGGATGAGCACCAGAGAAGGGCCTTTTCTGTAGTGGTGTATATGTTCCAGACCAGCTTTTCTACAGAAGCTGCCTGGTGTCAAATTTATAAGCTGTCAGGTGCCAGGCAAAGATGTTTTTATCCTTCTGACTCTTCATGTTTCCCCCTACCCCGTAGAGCTCTATTTTTAAAAAATCAGATTGCATTGCTTTTATCCCATGGTTCTTTTGATAAGCCTTTCCTGGTTTTGTGGTGGCTGTTTTAGGATTTTAGAACTTCTGTTTATACCCAATGCAGTTTTAAAATGTTTTATTGCAGTTTTCTTCTCTTTCTCTTTTGTTTTCATCCCTTATATGCATTGTGTTGTTTTGCTGGTTTTAGATTTCTTTATATTGTAAGCCGCTTCCCAAATATTTGGTGGTGAGGCAGGGTGTAAGTTTTTCAGTTGAACACATCAATATTGTGTGCTCCCCACTGTTACATGTGAGGAGCTCCAGTGACAGCCCCTCCTGGTTTGATCTGCTTTAGATAAGAGATCACTGGTCACTTATGGCATCTCAGGATGCCAGGTCTTCAACCTTTCCAGAGCTGGGGTCTGCCGAGCAGCAAGCCTGAAACATCATAGTCACATGACATAAAAGTCACATGACAGGAAGAGTCATGACAAGAACTGTGGGCAGGAGACCCTGAGAGCTGAGGACAGGAAACACAAGTTGAACACTTTAATGAGGAACATGCGACAGGTTAGTGTCATAGAAGTATCTTCTCCCCTTCTGAGCCAACTTGTCTTACCATTCAGCTGTTCCTGTCAGTGGGCATACAAAGGGAAGCAGGAAACATGGTGCCCTTACTTTCTAAGTATGAGTGCTAGCAGCAGATCTTTTAAAAGGGGGGGATACGTTGTGTCTCTATAGGGGGACTCATCTAAGTGGTCACAACCCACGAGTTTCAGACCACTGAACAGAGTATTGATTAAACTGAAGACGAACTCCTGTAAGGTGGTAAAACTGCTGTCCCACTAGTGGGTCCCTAGAGAGAGAAACATAGACCACGAAACCTTATTTGTGCTTTGTTTTCAGCCAAGTCATGTCTGCCTGTTGGTCTCTTCTAAACCGTTAAACAGCTATTGCTTCAGACAAGCACAAACCTGCTGCTCCCTTCAGCTGAAGGACCGACACATTCTCCAAGCTCTGATGGGTGTCTCATTCAACTACATGGAGCTATCGGGAGGCCATCACTTAACAGTGAGCTCTCCTGGGGAAAGCATCCACTGGCATTAAAGAACAATACCATTCTTTCGTTTCCAAGGCCCCGGACTTTAATTGTCTGTTACATTAGAGAAAAAACATACTGATGTAAATGCATTTACAGTTATCAGACAGTAAAATTTACAAAATCATCTACATTTTTTGTAACATTGCAGTCAAGACTTCATACCCTGTGCTTTTCAGTGAAGCCAGCTCATCCATTTAGCAGCAAGTCGTCGGTCAGAATGCTGTTAATAAATCGGTGACATTCATGCATGTGTGAACTGACCCTTAGTGTAGCCCGTATTTCTGGGGCACATCTTCCTCTTTTGTCCTCTTTCTCATTAAATTGGAGACCACCCAAGTATCATTTAGATTATGTTTGTGTTGTGCACAACACGTAGTGATAGATGTGTGGAATTATAGAGGATGTGTTACTTACACATCTGTTTTGTGCATATTATCCTTCTGTTTGGAAATATGTGGCTGGATCCAAGGACCCACAATTGGAGGATAAGCTTTGAGGAACAAGGCTTTATTGTCTTCTCCTTCCAGCTGCAACCCAATGACCCTTCTCTGAAAATCTGCTTGAGAGGATTGGGAGGGTGTGTGTGTCAGCCCCTTATGAAATGGGGGGGGGGTTGCAATGGGAAGAGGAATTGTTAAAAAGTCTCCCTTCAACAGAAGTGTCATTCTGCTAGCACAAGAGCCATTATAGTGGTGGAAGAGCAACTTCTGACCCGATATGTGATTTATTTGAAAGATATTTTCCAAAAAAAAAACTGAAAAGAAATGAGAAAGATACATTCTGTGTTATTACATATTCATCATACAGCACCGGCCTCAGTGCCAAGACTAACATCTTGCAGGAGGCATTATGGACTACCTAGGGTTGCCACGTCTCACCTGTGAAGCAGCGGGGGAGTCCTGTGCCTCGTCTGGGAGGCTCCCAGTGTGCATGTAAAGTACACGTGCGGCAGTTACGTCACCCGGAAGTGATTATGTCACCTGGAAGTTTTCAGGCTGATTGCTAGAGCATCAGCCAGCAATGTGCTCGGAGCGATTACGTCACTTTCAGGTGATGGAATTGCGCCAGGCACATTGGCCCGAACCGGGCACTTTGGGGGCAGAGTTCCCCCACCAGCCTTTCCCGGACCTGCGGATTTGGGGCCCTTTTTAGTGGGGGAACCTCCACCCTCTCGGGGGACCTGGCAGCCCTAGGACTACCTGAAGTTACTTGTTAAGCTGCCATCTTGCATTTGTACTGTTTTAAATCTGGTTTTAGATTATATGTTTTAATAATTACTATGTTTTATATGCTGTGACCACCCAGAGCCCAATTGTGGGGTAGGGTGGGATATAAGCCCAATCAATGAATAAAAAATAAATTAAATATTCAGACTATAGCGATTCAGCTGGATTATGCTAGAATACTGCTGCTATTCTTGAAATGCAGACTTGCGGGGAATAAAGAGGTTTTACTGCTAGCTTCCCGAATTGAGGTTTAAAAAAGATTAACCTGTGCGGAAAATGGAGGTCAGCGTCCAGTGGCTTAATCTGCTGCTGTTACAATTACTGCATGGGCACAATTCCAGCAGAGGCTAATGTTACTTTAATGATGTAACAAAAAAATGGGATTGTGTTTTTAGTTTGGACTCCTTGCTTTTGATCCATTTCATTGTCAAGTGCTAAACAAGAGAACTCTTGTAACTCTGAAAATGTTCAATAAACATAGTATTGGTAATAGAGGTTTCTTTTTGCTGTCAAATCACAGCTGACTTATGGCGAACCCAGTTTTCAAGGCAAGAGACGTTCAGAGGTGGCCTGCCGTTGCCTGCCTCTGCCTCGCAACCCTGGATTTTTCTTGGAGGTCTCCCATCCAAACACTAGCCAGGGCCGACCCTGCTTAGCTTCCGAGATCGGATGAGATCAGGCCAGCCTGGACTATCCAGGTTAGGGCTACTGGTAATAGTGGCCTCTACAATTTCATTTTCTGTGCTTTTCTAGCTACAGAAGTTACTCTCCTGCCTCGAACCTAGTTCTGTCCTCTTTTTCAAAGGCTGAAGTCTTGTCTGTCTCTGGCTGTGGTCACACACACTAAATAATCCACTTTCAATCCACTTTCAGTGCACTTTCCTACTGGATTTTATTGTGCGAACTGGCAAAATCCAGTTTGAAAGTGCATTGAAAGTGGATTATTTAGTGTGTGTGACTCCAGCCTCTGTCGGTCATTTTTTTTTCCTCTTTCCGAGTGAAGTAGGTGTATTTTTCATTCTTTACAGCAACGCTGTGAGGTTTGTAAGTCTGAAAGAGAGTGGGATCGGCCCAAGGATACTCAAGGCATTTCATGATAGTATGGGGATTTTCATTACCAAACTGTCACCAGTTGCAGTCTGACACTATAACCTCTATAGCTATAGGCTTCAATCATATTAAAGTATACTGTTTGCAAACAATGAGCGAAGTTTCATTATATGTTTCATTGATACCTGCAATAAGAGTCAGTATAGTTAAGGGGAAAACTCACTGGTACTTGTGAAAATAATAATAAGAGTCAGTATCGCTAAGGGGAAAATGACTTGTTGGAACAGTTTCTCTTGATGTTTGTGGTTCAGATTTCCCAGAGTTCTTCAGCAGATGGAATGGAAAGGTAATAAAAACTAAATGGGAATTATTTTTAGGAACTGATTATTCACTGGTATAATGTTTTCATGTCAGAAGGAGTCGCTGGACATTATCCTGTCTGTATTCCCATCCATTCTAATGTGTAATGCTATGATGCCCATTTTGCAAATGTGGAACTGAGGATGAGGACTTTTGAAGGCCTGCTAGTGAGATCCTATGCTGAGCAATTTATACAGATGCTAGATATCCAGCTCCAGCAGTCTCAGCTAACCACCAGGTGCTCCAATTTCAAATAAACAGTGGCTTCATGGCAAACACCCTTTCAGACATGCCTACTGACCAGAAGGGGTTGCTCGTACATTGCTGCTAAAACTGTGGTGACACATGGCAACCCTGAAGGGTTTTCAAGGCATGTTTAGCGGTGGTTTGGCATTGCCTGCCTGTGCATAGCAACCCTGGACTTCCTTGGTGGTCTCCCATCCAAGTACCAACCAGGAATAAGTCTGCTTAGCTTCTGAGATCTGATGAGATTAGACTAGCCTGAGTTATCCAGGTTGGGGCATGACTGCCATGGGAACTGCCAGAAGGAGCAAATAGCTCTCCAGGGACCATTTCAGGTCAGGAATATAGTACAGGGGGAGGCTGAAGCCCCTCCTC
The DNA here is from genome assembly GCA_029375565.1 of Gekko gecko. Classification (NCBI taxonomy): domain Eukaryota; kingdom Metazoa; phylum Chordata; class Lepidosauria; order Squamata; family Gekkonidae; genus Gekko; species Gekko gecko. Next base: position 103,627,849 of record JAPDNY010000010.1, on the reverse strand, counting down.
CCCCAGTGCCACAGTCCTTATTCCAATCGGGGGCCCACAGGGGTTTAGAGTAAAGAGGGAGAACTTGCTGCTGCCCTGTGACTGTCAGTTCTCCAAGGTGGTCATTTGTTATGGGTCATGTTTAGTTTGGTTCTGAATGCACTCCTGATGTGAGCATACTTCCCTCCAGGGGTCATTTGGACCAGCAGCGCACAGGAGTGGAGCTCCGGCAATTAGAAGCACAGGTGGAGGCAAGCCTCGCCCCCAGCTCCCAGCAGGAGCGCAAAGCAGCACATGTAGCATTCCTCCTGGGCCCAGATAGGCTACTCTGGGACTGGAATGACAGTCCCCAGAGTGGAAAGACAGCCCCTAAGGGTGGAGCCTGAGAGGTGGGTGTTGCCTTCTGACACACTTCCAGTGATGTCAGGGGGTGTGGCATATGCAAATAAGTTATGCTAATGAGTTATGCTAATGAGCTCCTGCACCTCTTTTTCTACGAAATGACCCCTGCTTCCCTCCATTGATGAAATACACAAGGTCCTCCTTTATACCTTGTTCCCACAATATGAAAATGAGAAGTGCGGTTCATTCAGTGTACCCATTTTGGTGATTCCTGATTAGCTGTGGCACTACTCTCCTGTTTATTTTATTTATGGATGTCCCAGTGTTTCGTTCAGAAAGCTTATATGGTTTCTCCCATCCATCCTCTGATAGGGACTACATCTGCTTAGTTTTGATAATGCTACAGCTTTGGTTATTTATTTATTTTTATGTATTTATTTAATTCATTTGTACCCTGCCTTTCACCCCAGTGGGGACCCAAAGTGGCTTACATCATTCTCCTCTCCTCCATTTTACCCCCACAACAATCCTGTGAGGTAGGTTAGATTGAGAGAGAGTGTGACTGGCCCAAGGTCAGCTTCCATGGCACAAATGGGGATTTGAACCTGGGTCTCCCAGAAAGTAGTCTGACACTCTTAACCACTACACCACACTGGGTCTTCCAATCCACGCAAGCGGATGGTGCATGGAGGAGGGGACTTTGTGAACCGATTTAGAAGATCTGATTATATGCAGTGCTGCCTTTCATCCAACGAGGAAAGAAATCATTAGAGAGGGCGAGGTTTATTTTTTTCCTCTCAGTCCCCCCCCTGATAAAATTTGAGAAAACTGTGTTATGCTGATTAATTTCAAGGAGCCTGTTAAACCTTGATGAATGGGCTCCTGCCCTTTTTATTATTCTACTGGGGAGAGAGAGTGCTAATATGCGGTGATTGTGCATCATAATGAACCTTTCTTTGAAAAGCGCATTAAAAGTATAACACCTATGGATGCGATGTTGCTAATGGGTTCAACGGAATGGTGGCTTTGTCTAAATTCCTGAGATTAAAATGGGGCAAGTCTGGGATCGCTCCCATTGCTTCGGCCCCCGTAAAAACTCATTAAATTTCTCATGCAGAGTGCTGCTGCTTAATAAGCTTCAAATGTGCTTTGAATAGCTCCCAAATAGGAAATCCTCTGTTTTCTGAACATTCTGCAAATTACAATTTTATATATATATATTTGAAACCATGAAGCAAATGGTTTTACAAAGACCAGGGGAAGGAAGCTGGAGTAAAATAGAATTATCGATCACTCAGAGTTTTAGGCAAGGAATCTTGTAATAGTGGTGTCAGTGTGATAACTTACTCTGACTACAATTAGTTGTGTATAATCTGGGAGGAAATTCTACCTTGGTTGCAGTGATTTTTGGCAGGTGTCAATGGCTTCCACTGATGGATCACTGGTTCCAACCCACTGGGCTTTCACTGGAGAACATTTACCTCAACACAGACAGATATATCTTTGAGGTAGAAAAATAACTACAAATACCAACAGTGCTAGTGATTAATAATGGTATATGTTTTCCTTTTACAGTTGATAGTTTATGTTTGCTTTTTCTATTATCTTGGGGTTCAGTGTATGGAACATTTATTTCTGCTACCCCAAATACAGATTTGCTTGGTTTGTGTATGTTTTTCACGGTACTGTTAAAGTGTAAAGCACCAAAGTTGCATGGGGTCACCATATATTGGTCATATGTACAAATGCAAGCTGATGTACAGTACTAAACACTTTACACTATCTGAAATGGGGATATTTTGCCCTACATAGTTCTTGGAACATTTCATTTGCTTAAACAGAAGTTACTTGAGACCAAACTTTATGGTACAACAAATGAATATCATTTAAATTCATTGACCCTTTAAACTGCTTTTTTGGGGGGTGGATTGGGATCTGAGAAGGGAACAAGGGAGCTGAACTCTGCATCCATCCTGAACTACACCTCCAAGTGACTTTTACTTGAACGAAAACTGCCAGAGGCACAATAGGAACTGGGGAAAAGGCAGACAGGATAAGAATTAAGCATACGCTGCTGCTTATCTAATTATGATTGCCATTCCCAAAGCATAAGAACATAAGAACATAAAAGAAGCCAATGTTGAATCAGACCAATGGCCCATCTAGTCCAACACTCTGTCACACAGCAGCCAAAAATACCATGTGCTATCAGGAGGTCCATTAGTGGGGCCAGGACACTAGAACCCCTCCCACTACTGCCCCCTCCAGCACCAAGAATAGAGTGCATCACCTGCCCCAGACTGAGAATTCCAATCTATACCCTGTGGCTAATAGCCACTGATGGACTTCTGCTCCATATGTTTATCTAATTCCCTCTTGAAACTGTCCATGCTTGTAGCTGCCACCACCTCCTGTGGCAGTGAATTCCATATGTTAATCACTCTTTGGGGGAAGAAGTATTTCCTTTTATCTGTTCTAACCCGACTGCTCAGCAATTTCATGGAGTGCCCACGAGTTCTTGTATTGTGAGAAAGGGAGAAAAGTACTTCTTTCTCAACCTGTTCAATCCCATTCATAATCTTATAAACCTCAATCATGTCACCCCTCAGCTGTCGTTTCTCCAAGCCGAAGAGCCCCAAGCGTTTTAACCTTTCTTCATAGGGAAGGTGTTCCAACCCTTTTATCATTCTAGTTGCCCTTCTCTGCACTTTTTCCAATGCTATAATATCCTTTTTGAGATGAGGTGACCAGAACTGTACACAGTATTCCAAATGAAGTCGCACGAATGATTTATACAGGGGCATGATGATACTGGCTGATTTGTTTTCAATTCCCTTCCTAATAATCCCCAGCATAGTGTTGGCCTTCTTTATTGCAGCTACACACTGTCTAGACATTTTCATTGAGTTATCCACTACGACTCCAAGATCTCTCTCTCGGTCCGTCTCTGCCAGTTCAGACCCCATCAATGTGTATTTATATTTAGGATTTTTGGCTCCAATGTGCATCACTTTGCACTTGGCCACATTGAACCCCATTTGCCACGTTGACACCCACTCACCCATCCTCGACAGATCCCTTTGGAGCACCTCACAATCCTCCCTGGTTTTCACCACCCTGAACTACTTTGTGTCATCTGCAAATTTAGCCACTTCACTGCTTACTCCCAATTCCAAATCATTAATAAACAAGTTAAAAAGCATCGGACCGAGTGCTGATCCCTGTGGTACCCCACTGCTTACCACCCTCCTCTGAGAAAGTTTCCCATTTATACTCACTCTCTGTTTCCTATTTATAAGCCAGTTTTTGATCCACAAGAGAACTTGTCCTTTTATCCCATGACTATTGAGCTTACTTAGGAGCCTTTGATGAGGAACTGTATCAAAAACTTTCCAGAAGTCAAGGTAAATAATATCTTTTGGGTCCCCCTTGTCCACATGTTTGTTCACTCCCTCAAAAAACACTAACAGGTTAGTGAGACAAGATCTTCCCTTACAGAACCCATGCTGAGTCTGCCTCAATAGTTTTTGTTCATCAATATGCCTACTAATTCTTTCCTTAATAACAGTTTCCACCAACTTACCCGGTATCGATGTCAGACTGACTGGCCTGTAATTTCTCGGATCTCCCCTGGAGCCCTTTTTAAAGATGGGAGTGACATTAGCTACCTTCCAGTCCTCAGGAATGGAGGCAGATTTTAAAGAAAGATGACATATTTTTGTCAGGAGATCCACAAGTTCACATTTGAGTTCTTCCTTTGTTTTAAAAAAGAAGGATGTGCCGTCAAGTCACAAACAACTCTTAGTCATCCCAACCATGGGGCATTCCAGGCAAGAGATGAGTAGAGGTGGTTTGCCATTGCTTTCCTCTTCATAGCAACCATAGTCTTCCTTGTTAGTCTCTCGTCCAAGAACCTGCGTGGCAGACTGTCCTTAGCTCCCAAGAGCTTGGGCTAAGCTGGTCTATTTGGGCTGCTGTTTGTTTGAAAAAGTTCTGCCCAAATGTGTGCTTAAATCATCAGGTTTAGCCCTTACATTCCATTGGTTTTGCTGGCTCGCTGATCAAATCCCGAACATCCACTCAGAGTGGATGCTCTCCTGGGTAATAGGACAGACTTTTGCATTCATTGTCTATGTTTGGTGATGTGTGCCAGGCATTTTTAGAAGCGTTCTTTCTGCTGGTTTTTGCGCAGCACCTTTGGAAAATAAATTTTCAAAAGGCTAAAGTCCTTTGACAATATGAGACAGGGAGTTATGAAAATGCCCTTGTGCCCCCTAATAGCATGATGTCAGCTTTGGTCTGGATGGCCACACAAAGGCTGACCGTACTTCACCTGTGAACTTGAAGGCATTGCCTTCAATGACAGGCAGCAAAGAGACTGAATAAATGATTCCTTCAGAATCTAGTCATTCTTCCCTCTATGTGAGAGAAAATGGAAGAGAGCAGTTGTAATAGTCCTTTTCCAGAGCCTGTCAGTAAATAGGAAACTGACATTCATATAAGAAAAGCAACGGTCGACAGAATGCCCAGTTAGTGCCAAGTTCAAACACAGTTTTCTGGACTGCTCTGCTGATGGAGCCATTGACAAGTGGTTTGTTCCCATCCCAGGTCATGGGTGCTGGGTGGCCATTTAAGTTGGTGGTGTGCCAGAGGGCTTTCTATGGCATTGTGTCTTCAAAACCACCAACACTACAAAATCATGGGATGTGTAGTTCCTTAAGAAGAGGTGCCTACTCAGCTACCAAGGAGAGGTGGATTTGGGACTTGAGGCATGATATGGATGTGTAGTGTGAGGATGACAGAGACAGAAACACTATTGAGCTGATAAAAGCTAGAATCTGCTTCATCAGATGCATGAAGTTAAATGAAAAGTGAAATATTTTGGATTGTTACTTTGAATAGTTAATGTCTTTTTAACATTTTGAGGTTTTCTATGTATTCAGAATGTTCACTTTTGCTGGTCTTGATGCAGGTATAAGCATATATAGTGTATAGGTAAATATAGTGCCAGCTACATATCCACTCAAGATAGATCAAAAAAGTTATTCATGCAGTTGTAAAGTGTCAGAAGCAGAGCCATAGGTAGTTTTTCTGAGGAGGATTGATGCATTTCCAGGTGAGGCCTCAAGGAAATGAATGGAAAATCTGTGATCCCCCCCCGATTTATCCTCTAGCTAAGCCCCGGGTGTCTACATGTACTTTAGTGCTTGCTAACTGCTATGATCTGAATTGGGTAAGGTGAAAAAGAATTCCTTTTTCAGTTCAGAAGTGTTTGCTCACTTATAATTATCATCTCTCCCTCATGGATCACTGCCTTGTCGTGGCGAGGGGGCTTGCGTGGTTCGATGAGGCTGTGGGCTATGCCGTGGAGGGCCACCCAGGACGGACAGGCCACAGCAGAGAACTCAGACCAAGCGTGATCCCCTGGAGAAGGAAATGGCAACCCACTCCAGTATCTTTGCCAAGAAAACCCCATGGACAGTAACAAAAGGCTAAAAGATATGACGCCGGAAGATGAGCCCCTCAGGTCGGAAGGTGTCCAATATGCTACTGTGGAAGAGCAGAGGGCAAGTACGAGTAACCCCAGAAAGAGTGAAGCGGCTGGGCCAAAGCCGAAAGGACGCTCAGTTGTGGATGTGTCTGACGGTGAAAGGAAAGTTCGATGCTGCAAAGAACAATACTGCATAGGAACCTGGAATGTAAGATCTATGAATCAAGGTAAGCTTGACGTGGTCAAAAATGAGATGGCAAGAATGAACATTGACATCTTGGGAATCAGTGAACTAAAGTGGACAGGAATGGGCGAATTTAACTCAAAAGACCATTATATCTACTACTGTGGCCAGGAATCCCGTAGAAAAAATGGTGTGGCCTTTATAGTCAACAAGAGAGTGAGAAAGGCAGTATTGGGATACAATCTCAAAAATGACAGAATGATCTCGGTCCGAATCCAAGGCAAACCATTCAATATCACAGTAATCCAAGTCTATGCCCCAACCACTGCTGCAGAAGAGGCTGAAGTGGACCAGTTCTACGAAGACCTACAACAGCTCGTAGAACTAACACCAAAAAATGATGTCCTCATCATCATAGGGGACTGGAATGCTAAAGTAGGAAATCAAAAGGTAACCGGAATAACAGACAAGTTTGGCCTTGGAGAACAAAATGAAGCAGGGCAAAGGCTAACAGAGTTTTGTCAAGAGAACACGCTGGTCATAGCAAACACCCTTTTCCAACAACCTAAGAGGCGTCTCTACACATGGACATCACCAGATGGGCAACACCGAAATCAGATTGACTATATAATTTGCAGTCAAAGATGGAGAAGCTCTATCCAGTCAGTAAAAACAAGACCTGGAGCTGACTGTGGCTCAGATCATGAGCTACTCATTGCAAAATTCAGACTTAAATTGAAGAAAGTTGGGAAGACCACAAGGCCATTCAGATTTGACCTAGATCACATCCCCAATGAATATACAGTAGAGGTGAAGAATAGGTTTAAGGGACTAGATTTGATAGACAGAGTGCCTGAAGAACTATGGACAGAGGTCCGTGACATTGTAAAGGAGGCAGCACTCACCGCCATCCCAAAGAAAAAGAAATGCAAAAAAGCAAAGTGGCTGTCTGATGAGGCTTTACACATAGCAGAGGAAAGAAGGAAAGCTAAAGGCAATGGGGATAAGGAAAAATTTGCCCAATTTAATGCAGATTTCCAGAGAACAGCAAGGAGAGATAAGGAGGCTTTCCTGAATGAACAATGCAGAGTAATAGAGGAAAACAATAGATTGGGAAGGACTAGAGATCTCTTCAAGAAAATTGGAGAAATCAAGGGAACGTTCCATGCAAAGCTGGCCATGATAAAGGACAAAAACGGTAGGGACCTAACAGAAGCAGAAGAGATTAGGAAAAGATGGCAAGAATACACAGAAGAACTATACAAGAAGGACCTCGATGTCCTTGACAACCACGATGGTATAATCACTGACCTCGAGCCAGACATCCTGGAAAGCGAAGTTAAATGGGCCTTAGAAAGCATTACTAACAACAAAGCTAGTGGAGGTGATGGTATCCCAGCTGAGTTATTCAAAGTCTTAAAAGAAGATGCTGTTAAAGTGCTGCATTCAATTTGCCAACAAATTTGGAAAACACAACAGTGGCCACAGGATTGGAAAAGGTCAGTTTACATTCCAATCCCGAAGAAGGGCAACGTCAAAGAATGTTCATACTATCGCACAATTGCACTCATTTCACATGCTAGCAAGGTCATGCTCAAAATCCTACAAGCTAGGCTCCAACAGTACGTGGATAGAGAACTGCCAGAAGTACAAGCTGGGTTTCGAAGAGGTAGAGGAACTAGAGATCAAATTGCCAACATTCGCTGGATTATGGAGAAAGCAAGAGAGTACCAGAAAAACATCTACTTCTGCTTCATTGACTATGCTAAAGCCTTTGATTGTGTGGATCACAATAAATTATGGCAGGTTCTTAAAGAGATGGGAGTACCAGACCACCTCACCTGTCTCCTGAGAAACCTGTATAAGGGTCAAGAAGCAACAGTTAGAACCGGATATGGAACAACTGATTGGTTTAGCATAGGAAAAGGAGTACGACAAGGATGTATATTGTCCCCTTGCTTATTTAATTTATATGCAGAGTACATCATGCGAAATGCTGGCCTGGATGAATCACAAGCTGGAGTTAAGATTGCTGGGGAAAAGATCAATAACCTCAGATATGCAGACGATACCACTCTGATGGCAGAAAGTGAAGAGGACCTAAAGAGCCTCTTGCTCAGGGTGAAAGAGGAGAGTGCAAAAGTGGGCTTGAAGCTCAACATCAAAAAAACTAAGATCATGGCATCTGGCCCCATCACTCCTTGGCAAATAGAAGGGGAAGTCGTAGAAGTAGTGACAGACTTCACGTTCCTAGGATCCCAGATCACTGCAGCCATGAAATTAAAAGATGCCTGCTCCTTGGGAGGAAAGCGATGGCAAACCTAAACAGCATGATAAAAAGCAGAGACATCACCTTGCCAACAAAAGTCCGCATGGTCAAAGCAATGGTATTCCCCATAGTAATGTATGGCTGCGAGAGTTGGACTATAAGGAAGGCTGAGCGCCGAAGAATAGATTCTTTTGAACTGTGGTGCTGGAGAAGACTCTTGAGAGTCCCTTGGACTGCAAGGAGATCAAATCAGTCAATCCTAAAATAAATCAACCCTGACTGTTCCCTTGAAGGCCAGATCCTGAAGCTGAAGCTCAAATACTTTGGCCACCAAATGAGAAGGGAGCATTCACTGGAGAAGACCCTGATGCTGGGAAAGATTGAAGGTCAAAGAAGAAGGGGACGGCAAAGGATGAGATGGTTAGACAGTGTCATCGATACAACGAACATGAAATTGAGCAGACTTCAGCGGACAGCGGAAGACAGGAGGGCCTGGCGTAATCTGGTCCATGGGGTCGCGAAGAGTCGGACTCGACTGTGCGACTGAACAACAACAACAACAATTATCATCTTCTGATTTAATAATATCATCCTCAATGGTGCACTTCTATGCAGAATTGCATGCTTCTTAGTCCATTGAAATCAATGAGCTTAGATGTGTATAACTCTGCATAGGATTGCATTTTAAGTGACCCATTTACCCTCCCTTCTTTAAGCATCCTGCCATACTCAGTCATAAAGAGGCATTTTCAATATCATCTAACATAGTGAGGGTATTAGTGAACTGATGGGAAAAAAATCATAGAGGGACTCTTGGGTGAGCAGAGTGAGGCCAGTCAGAGTTTGGAATATTAACATTTTTGAGGAGCAGCAGCAGTAACTTTTTTGGATCAGTAATATTCCTAAGCCCTGACCTGGATGGCCTGGGCTAGCCTGAACAGATTACATCTTGAAAGCTAAGCAGGATTGGTCTTGGTTAGTATTTGGATGGATGACCAGACCACCAATGAAATTCAGGTTTGCTCTGCAAAGATAGGAAATAGCCATCCACCTCTGTTTGTTTCTTGCCTTGAAGACCCCATGATTGGTCGCCTTATGTCAGGTGTGACTTGACAGCACTGTCCACCACCAATATTCCTAGACTTAAAAATAGCTAATTGTAAAAGGTAAATGTCACAGACTGAAAAGTCCATTGTATTAAAAAAAATTCTTAGATGAGACAAATATTGTTGACATCCCCCAGGTGGTACCTAGAGATCTCTCGCGATTGCAGCTGATCTCCAGGTGACAGAGATCAGCTCCCCTGGAGAAAATGGCCACTTTGGAAGGTGGACACTATGGCATAATATCCACTGAAGTCCCTCCTGTACCCAAATCTAGCCATCTTCAGGCTCCACCCCCTAATTCTCCAGGTAGGACCCAAAAGATGGTAAACTATGCCCAGGCAGAGTGAAGCCAGAGGAAACTCTGGTGGAGGTTCATAGTGGTCCTGACATGCAAATCAGTCATCTGATCTGGGTATAGGGGAGAAAGACTAATCAGACCATCTAGTAACTGGTTCCCTCTGACAGCTGGAGCTCATGGGAACACTATGTCTGGGGCAGTGATATTCAGTATTCTTGGTGCTTGAGGGCATCAGTGGGAAGGTTTCTGGAGTTCTGGCCCTGCTGGTGGACCTGCTCATGGCACCTGGGTTTTGGTCATTGTGTGACACAGAGTGTTGGAGTGGATGGGCCTCTGGCATGTTCCATCATGGCTTCTCTTATGTTCTTATTTCCCAACCCAGAGCCGGCAACCCTAGGTGAAAAGCGATGCTCCAAGTGGAGCAGTGCACCCTCTGATTTGACCTTAGTTGTGGCTCTTTTAAGGAGAAATGGCTGGGTTTCAAAAATATCTTGGAAGAATGTTCAAGACTTGCCTGCCCATTCTTTCCCCCTAGCTACTTCTGTCATGCAAACAGTATGATGTTTTCAAAAGAAATCCCTTTCAGCCCAATACAGCAAATAGACCGTGGCAGAGATATAGTGCAAGTTGAGGGTTGGAAGCCAAACACGCAAATTCTAATCTTGGCAGCAGTGCTGATGCCCTGTATTCTCCTGGGCCTGTGTCTTAATCTTCCTGCTTTGTTTTATACATGTATAATAACAGGGATAATGTTTAGCTTCCTCAGAGTTTTGCTGGGGTTAATGAGCTGAGGTATGTAAATTCCTTTTGAAGCCAAGGCATGTAAATGATAAGCAAAGAAGTGGGGTGTTGTGGAATGTGGTTTGAAAGAGATGAATGACCAGGCAGGCTAGGCCCAGGGGAACAATGAAAATGCAAGAAGAGGAAAAAAAGAGGACTTGCAATTCATGTAGATTAAGGAGATCTCCTTTAATATCCTCCATCCCTGACTTGTCTGCATCTTCTGCCACATGGCCTCATTTGTCAAGTCTCTTTACTTCCTTCATAGCTGTTTCTTGACACTTGCTTCAGAGCAGTTAAAACTGTGAGTTGGAAAGCCCCTGATTTAAAATACACCATAAGCCACAAATTCAGACAGGCTTTTGGCCTAATCTCAGCCAGAGTGGCTAGAATGTCAAACTAGGACCTGGGAAACCCAGGTTTGAAACTGCTGTTCATGCTTGCTGGTTTATCTTGGGCCAGTCATTCTGTCTCTCTACCTACTCTCCTTTGTGGGGTTGTTAGGATAAAATGGAGCAGGATATTGGAAGCCACTTTGGGTCCTGAGTGGGGAGAAAAATGGGGTATAAATAAAAGCCTCACTCAGCTATCGTGTTCATTGGGTGATATTTGGGTCTCTCTCTGCCTTATCTAATTCATAGGGCACATGGGGGGGATGGAGAAAGGAAACATGTATACCACTTCATTCACTTTTGTCCTATGCCAAGCAAATTGGGTCTAAAAATATTCAACAATATTTTCTGTATGAGCAGAAAACATACAACGTTCTAGGGACTAGTCTACTTTCAAGACAAAGTCGTAGAATCACATGTTTAAATGTTCTCCTGTGAAAAGCTAGCAAGTTTGTGGAAAGGGATTCTAACCCAAGATTCTCCCTGCAGTACTAGAGTTCTGTGTGCATGGAGTGTTTTAAATGAGGAGCATTCACTCACATAAGTCACCCCACCCTACCCTACAAGCTAAAGTGGTGGAGATCCAGTGGGGCTATATCTCATGAGTCTTCTCAACATATAGTTTGGGATCTTATATAACCTGTTTTGTTGGGGGTTTTTTACATTGCAGCCCCTGTTCTTAAGTATCCACAGCTTGCAGGAGAGTAGTATGATGATGTGCAATAGGGTGTGCTTGCTTGTTAACTCAGTCATGATTACTCCACAGAGATAGGCAATGGCAAGCCACCCCTCTTTGTTTCTTGTCTTGAAAACCCCATGATGGGTCACCATATGTCAGGTGTGACTTGACAGCACTTTCCATCACCAGTGTTTCCAGACTTTAGAAATAGCTCATTTTAAAAGGTAAATGTCACAGATTGAAAAGTACATTAATGGAGACTGCACAATGGATTAGATGTGTCAAATCTATGAGACAATAGCAACAACGACCACCTATAAACACAGAAGAACATTTTTGCTATGATTTTGTCCTAGAGCAGAAAGCCAACTGGTAGAAGCATTTTTTAAAAAACAAACCAAACTAGTCTAATGAAGATTAAATTAAGCTGTCTTTGATAAGGTTCCACATAATAATCTTGTTGACAAGTTGTTAAAATGTGGTTTGGACCCTATTACTGTTAGGTGGTTGACAGATCACACTGAAGAGTGCTTGTTAATGGTTCCTTATCCTCTTGGAGAGGAATGACAAGTGGAGCGCCTTAGGGATCTGTCCTGAGACCTGTTTCATTCAATATCTTTATCAATAATTTGGATGAAGGAATAGAGGGAATGCTTATTAAATTTGCAGATGATACTAAATTGGGAGGGTAGAAGACAGAGTTGGGATACAGGATGATCTTGACAGGCTGGAAAACTGGGCTAAAATGAATACAGTGAATTTCAATGGAGATAAATGTAAAGTTCTGCATTTAGGTAGGAAAAAGAATATGTATTTATAGGATGGGGGAGGCTTGTCTTTGCAGTAGTATGTGTGAAAAGGATCTAGGGGACTTAGTACACCATACACTGAACATGAGTCAGCAGTGTGATGTGATAGCTAAAAAGGCAAATGTGATTTTGGGATATATCAACAGAAGAATAATGTGTCCATATCATGCAAAGTGATGGTATCACTTTATGCTGCTCTGGTTAGACCTCACCTAGAGTACTGTGTTCAGCTTTGGGCACCACAATTTAAGAAGGATATAGACAAGCTGGAACATGTCCAGAGGAGGGCAATGAAAATGGTGAGGGCTCTGGAGACCAAGTCCTATGAGGAATGGTTGAAGGAGATGGATATGTTTAGCTGGGAGAGGAGATGACTGAGAGGTAATATGATAACCATCTTCAAGTATTTGAAGGGCTGTCATGCGCACAACGGACGCTCATTAAAAAAATTGTGAGAAGGATGTTCAGATGACTTAATCACAATCATTGCAAGAGATGGCTATCCAGATTGGCAAAATCATGAATTATTAGCTCAAATATCCAGAAAGTACTTGATTTCCAAGTGTAGGAAAACTCACTAGGGAACCAGGAAGATTACACAAGTGAGCCCACTTCAGTGACAGATGTGGGCATCTGATCAGCAATTTTAAATGTGATAGGGAACAGCGATGAAACCCGATCAAAATGACCAAGTGACCACGGCCTTATTCAGTTGACCTCCTAGAGATGCATTAGGTGACCTAAATCTTCCTTTTACCAAACAGTTTCCACAGTACATGAGAATGGTATCAAGTCCTCGAGAAGTAAAATAAGATTGACAGGATTTCTGGTTTTTTCCCCCTCAATTAAGACTTAAAGGTTTATTAATTAGCTTCCTTTGCTTCTCCAGTGACTCCTCAATAGGGCAGAACATTGAGGCCTTCTTCCCACTGCATCAAACCAGGGCCCTATCACTGTGTTGATAAAGCACTGACAAGAGAAGTAATAATTAGACTAGACTGCTGAAATTTATTCCAATTCTGTCAGAGAAGTATCTTATGCACAGTAAGGCATGAAAGGTGATCCATTTCATTAGATCAGCTTCTTTTGATGAGAGTACATTAGCTTTTGATCTTGAAAGACTTGTCAGAATTAGAAAGGAGGAAAGAAAAAAGCTTGAACCTAGGCCCAAATCAAACAAGGTGAATTAACACTCTGAAGACTTGTTTATCCAGAATAACAGTCTTGCTCATGTCAACCTCTGATGTGTTTGTTTAGTGTTTGTTTCAAAGTGTTCAGGTACATTGTTTTAGGAATATTTAAAATTAGCACTATAATATTATTTAATGGGGAGAAGGGATGAGTTGAGTGATCATGTCTTACCAAGAAATGCCCATAGAGTTTATGGTAGAACTGAGATTTCAGTTAGGGGTTTCCCAGTTCATTCAAGAGGTTCCCAGTTCATATCTTACGGTTTTAAGATATTACACTAGATCATAAGGGGCTAATCCTAAGTAACAACTAGTTGAACATAAACAGGAATGGCATCAGGGATTGGTGTGGCTCGATAGTTGCCGAGGCCACATGAAGGCCCGCTGGCAAATAGAGCAGGAACTAGGAGAAGGAAATGAACAAAGCCTTCCACTTCCTAGGTGTCCCTTCCAGCTAAAAATGGAAAATTACCTCAGACACTACTCTGGCATTTTTGAGTGGGAAGGACATCCAAGAGGGAGCCAAGTTTGGTCCTCTCTTGTTGGGTGGATGGAGCTTGGAAGGAGCTTCCAGTTGCACTCCTTCTCCAGCAGTTAGAGTACACATTTTGGTGCTTGTGCTTTCACACGTAGGGGCTGACCACAGGAGGCCATTCTGTTGATCTACCCCCACCCCCCGCAAGAAGTCAGCACTGAAAAGTAAGTCAGCAACAATAGGGTAAGGCCATGTTTGGGCCTTATGTTTCATCCCAGGCTAGTGTTTATTGCAAGTGTTCACATCTTGGTAGAGCTCATGTTTCTATAGAGACACACAGAGAGCTAAGAATAACCAAAGTAATCAGCAGATGGTGGTCGAAACACCTTAGAAATCTTTGTTCATGGTGACAGGTTTAAACACTCTGAGAGGACAATCTGCGTAGTTTATCATTATTACTATCCAAGATCAGCAGTCAAGACTGACATGGGCAGAGACATACATATGGGATATCTGCATATCTCCCTTCAAGAAAGGCAGATGGGTGGGCATTAAACCAGTCTAGAATGACATCCCTGTGGTGTTTGGGGAATTCTAATGTATAAAAGTAGCTTGATGGAACAACATTTTTGTTATAGTTCCCCACTGCCAGAGCAGAGTGGGCCTGCAATCTGTCGACTTGAAGGGCAGTGTCCCATAGTCTCTGTTTGATTAGTGCTCTGGCTCCTGGGTACCCAAGATGCAGTAAGGCTGTACAGGAGAAACCAAGTAGTTGCAGTTTGTCCTCTATTGCTCTCACCCACCATGAGTGCAAATTGTCTGAAAGGATTAATGAAGTTAATCCGAGGGGTGAGGGGAGGTTTAACTTGAGTCAGAAGCATGTACCTTGGAACCAGGCTCATACTTGTAGTGGATCCAACCCTGCTTCTAGCATAAGCGGGGCATTGGGTACACAACAAGGTATTCCAAATAAGGATCTGAAGAATTTGGACTGGATTGCTTCTATTTTATGGTAGTCATTGTACTGACATGTCTGTGAACCATACATAACCTGGGAAACCACCTTGCCCCGGAAGACTTTCAGTGCATATGGTATATGAGAGCCCCCTTTTGTAAAGAAGAATCTTAAAGTTGCTATAGCCTTTCTTTGGGAAGATTCAGTTAGATGAGAAAGCTGAGCTGTCCATGAGCTAGATAGTTGGAATACTACACCTAAATATATGAACACTTTAACGTGTTCGATCTCATGGCCATCAATCTGCCACCTGTGTTTGATAAACCTTTTAGAGAAAACAAGAATTTTGGTCTTTGAAAGATTGATTGTTCAATGCTCCTCTGTGCAGTAAGTTGTAAGTGCCCAGAGGGCTCTTCTGAGTCCTACCATGGTATAAAATAGAATAACCGTGTTGTCTACATATAATAGTATGGAGAATGGTCTACTTGCCATATTGGGCAGATGGAAGTTGGGATTCAATAAGGTCTGCACCACGGAGTTTATATAGAATAAAGTAATAAGGGAGCAAGGATGCAACTTCGCTTCATACCTCTCCTGACCGGAACCATGTGGTCCGTCTCACAGACAAATAGTTATTCTCATGTAATGTGCATAAAAGGGCAAGCAGTCTGCAGTCTATTGTGGAAGTTTCTACTTTTAGCTGTAATCTGTCACGAGAGATGCTATCAAACACCATCTTATAATCAACAAAGGCTGCATAAAGTGCCTAATGCAGCCTGGTGGTGTATTTCTCCACCAGACAGTACAGAATCAAGCACTGGTCTGTTGTGGAGCAACTGCTTCTAAAACCTGTGTTGGAAATATGTGAGCTGTAAGGTCTAAATTCCAGTTATTATAGGGTTAATCTGTATACCTTGTGTGCTATTGTTTAGCCTGACTCCTAAGGAAATCTGGCTCAGAGCCAATGCAAACAAAGCCAGTGAAACTGAAGTCTGTTTACAAACATCATTGGTTAATGTAATCAGGAGATTTCCTTCTAGGGATCAAGAAGGAGAATCTCCATTGTTGTTGAGAGACCCTGTGGTCAGTCTGTAAAGCTGTAGAGATGTAGCCTGTTTGTTATTTTGTAGATTTTCCTGTGAACCCTACCCTTAGAAATAAAGATTTTTAAACAGAAAGAAATGCCTCCTCTCCAATGAAGCAAAGATCCATTGCAAACCTCTAAGTATTTACGTAGTTTTGCCTATTTTTCCAACAACCTGCTTGTTCCTTAGCTAAGATGTTCCCCTATCATTCCAGTCTCAAAACTTCCAGCATAGGTATCTGATGTAAAGTTTACCCACCACACTAAGCAGACTGATTGGGCAGTCATTAAAAAAGATCTGATTTCACCCCCCTTTAATGCGTGTAGTTCATTTGTGTGATTTTAGTCTAAAAATTGCAGGATAATATTTGAGTGGCTGAAGAAACAGGTCTGTTGCTTTTTAAAATTAATGATAGTCAGAAAGGCTCTTCCCTTGTATATAATACACCTCAGTGCCACTGTATTCACAGCAATAATGCTGGAGTTATAGAAATGTGTATCTGGGACCCTCAACCATAGTTCCTTCAAGCTGTGCTAAGAGGCACTGGCATAACCATTTCAGAGGGCTGCTCAGAGGATTTTAGCTTCAACTCACAACATTTTTCCCTGCTATAGGAAACAGTGGAGAATTGGGGCACCTCCTCCTGGGCCCATAGAATTGGACCCCCTGGTCCAATCTTTTTGAAACTTGGGGGGGTGGTTTAGGAGAGGCACCAGCAGCTATGCCACAAATTTGGTGCCTGTACCTCAAAAAACAGCCCCCCATAGCCCAAGATATCCCCAGATCAATTCTCTATTATAGCCTATGGAGCTCATTGACTATAATGGTCCCCATGGGCTATAATGGAGCCAGAATCAACAATTTTTTTGCACATTCTTGTTATGTTTAAATTATTCCCAAAATATGGTTTAAATGTAGTTTAAAAGAATCCATTATGAAATTTTTACAAGGGTATGGAAATAATCTTCTAAAAATAATTTATGTGATAGATGAATACTCACAACTTTAATGCTACTAGCTGTTTTTGCTCACGAGCAGGGCCGGCTCATTCACTAGGCGAACTAGACATTTGCCTAGGGCGGAGCCATCATGGGGGTGCCGAACTGAGCCCTCCTCCTGTCAAAAGCCGACCTGCCTGCCTGCTGAAGGGCCAGCGACTGGTGCCGGTCCGCCTTCCTCCCAGCCCTCCTTGGGCCTGCCGGCTTCCCCTTCCTGTCCGTCTCTCTGGGGCAAGCAGCCGGAGGAGCAGGGCAGAAAGTGGGGGGCTGAGGAAGAGTCAGTTTTGGGGAAGCCACATGGAGCAGCCGAGCAGCCTGCTGGACCCGCCCCCTGACCATGCTCCCACCCGGCCCATGGTCCTCTCCGCACATGGTCAGAGGCGACAAGGTTTGCACCGGGGGGGGGCACCAGAAGGTATCCCAACTGAATTTAGAACTCCTGACAGTCTTTGTGCAAATTGATGCAGCCGAGATCACCCCACATGATGCAGAGGAGGCCTGGCAGGGAGGGGGCTGCCCCCCAGCATTTGCTTGGAAGCAGAATGGTGCAGTCGGCTGGGCTGCAGCCATGCTCTGGGGGAAGCTGCGGGTGCGGAAGCCTAATTCCCCCTCCAGGAGACTCCCGCTAGGGTAGGTCTTAGGATCAGGTGACAAGGTTTGCACCAGGGGGGGGCACCAGAAAGTATCCTCGCCTAGTGAGCAAAAAAAGCTGGGGCCGGCCCTGCTCACAAGGCAGAGTTTTTGCTCACAAAACTGTGGAGCTTAGAGGGAACATTGCCCCCAACCTTTTTGAGCCTGTAGGCACATTTAGAATTCTGATACATCATGGTGGGCGCAATCACAAAATGCCTGCTGAAGGAGGTGGAGCCAGTACAAAATGGCTGCTGCAGCTTCCCTTTAATCATACAGTGAAGAACTTTGTGCTGTGGTGGCAGCGAGGTTATTGCTGTAGTCCCTAAATCCCTCTTCATACAAGACTGACCATCCTTATTCCCTTGATGTCTCATCCTCTGAACAGCAAAAATATGATATTCACCAAAAGGATGTGAACTTTGGTTTTGGGATAGTCACCACAGTGCTGTATCTTTTAATATAAGAGCAAGATTCAAGACCAGTAGCACATTAAAGACCAACAAGATTTCTAGGGTATATGCTTTTGAGAGTCAGAGCTCATTTTGTCAGAAACTGCCTGAAACTGCCTTTACTATAGTTTATTATCTGCTTAATCATATCATATTTAGCAGACCATAGTTCTGTGAACAGGGGATGCATTTTGGCAGTGCCATGCCATCGAGTGTTGCTTAACAGGAATTAAATAACTGTGAAATTCTAAAACATGATTCTATCAGTACCTGTTGAGGAACCTTTTGTATCAAATCTGACCAAGAAATGAAGGAGAACAAATTGCATCAATCCTTTTAGCTCCTGGACTTTAATTCACTTAAACCATGAAGTTCTGATTCTCGCGTTGAACTCAAAAGAAATCTTTCCCTTGACCTAAACTGATGTGGATTAATCCATTCATTAAGAAGAGTGTTTTGGTAAATCTATAACATGTACTTCGGTCTTTGTTTTGAAACAATCCCTTTTGAACTCAGTGGTTGCCACTTCAGAGGAGTTGTCTGAATGGTGTCAGCTGCAGCTTCTGTTTTTGTCTGGCGTTGGTGCAGCTAAAATAAACCATTTTCATACACTGGCTTGCATCCCTCTCCCTGCATGCCTTTAGTGAATGTAAAATATTTTGTGCAAGGCAAAATTCAAGGATAATTAGTTTGCAAGGGAGTCACCCATTTCTATATTGAGACTGAAAGAAATTGCATAGAGTGTTTAATGCCATGCCTTCTCCAGATAAATTTCTTTTTCGAAACAGTCAATATGAAGATGAGATCTGCATACCTTGAATGGAAAGCACCACATTAAGAACATTAATAAATGTGTTATCTTAATAGAGGGAGGGAAGGCAGCATGGTATTGCTTGATCTTGTCGGATCTTAGTGGCTAAAGCCGGGTTGGTACTTGGATGGGAGACTCTATCGAGGAATGCTCTTTAGAGGAAGGTAATGGCAAACCATCTCTGCTTCTCACTTACCTTGAAAACTCCTTGATGGGGTTGCCATGAGTCAGTTGCAACCTGACAACAGACACATACATATCTTAACAACCCTTGCAAATTGTGTTCAAAGGGCTGTAGGTCACAACATTGCCTTGCTCCAGTGCCATTTGACACAAGGAGTACTAGGAGCAAACAGTGTGGTAGGAGAAAGAATAGAATCAAATTACAATGCTAATGTTACCCAAAGAGGTGGTCTCCTAATTTATTGGGAGAATCAGCTTAAAGGAGACAAAGCGAGAGGCAGGTAACTGGGACCTCCACCAATGCTTACGGGGATTATTCCGTTGGAAACTCTCAAAATAAACTAAGCAGATATTCACCTGAAAAAGTTTTTATTAAAAAAGAATAAAAAGGCAAAACACACACAGAACACACTTAAAACATGCAAGCTAGCTAGGAGGAAATAAAGAGAGGAGCGGGAAGAAAGTGATTTCAGGAGAGGTGATATTTACTAATCTAGATGAAGTCGTCCTTGGAAGCAGCTGTGAAATGACCAACTTTTCATGGAGAAGAGAAGGAGGAGGCCCACACACCAGTGGGGGTGTGAGGTATGGTGCCTAGAACACACAGACACACAGAGAGATTGATGTTGGGTTCACCAGATATAGGGGAAAATGTGGTCTGAGGGCAGGCTGACATGTGTGCCCCCAAAACAATAATTTGATTGGTTTTTTGGAGATGGAGAGACTTGATGCATTTTACACAATGTATTGGGAGAGACTTGATGGGTTTTGCAGGGGTGTAAAAAAAGGTGTAAATGTTCCTTGATGACCCAATGATTACTGGATGGGAAAACTACCAGGTTTGAAGAATAGGGTTAAGAGTAGCTAATTTTGGGTAACTGGGTCAGGAGCGGAAGTGAGGCTGTGGTTGATTGGATTAGACCAGAGGCGGCCAAACTGTGGCTCGGGAGCCACATACGGCTCTTTCACACATATTGTGTGGCTCCTGCTACAGTGGCTGGGGAAGCAAAGGGGAGGCATGCCTCCCCAATTGGTATTCCCTTCCTTAGCCAGTGCAGAGAAAGAAAGCAACTTGAACTTTAAATGCATTCTCGAACCCCCCCGCGCTAGTTGGCTTGGAGAAGGCATTTTTCTCTTTAAATCCCTTCTCCAAGCCAAGCTAGCTGGCATGGGGGTGGGGGGTGGAAACTTGGAGGATGCATTTAACATTAAAGTTGCTTTCTTTCCACCTCTTCCTCCCTCATCTATTTGCTTTCTTTCCATTTTTTTTCTTTCCATCTTTCTTTCTCTCTTTCTCCCCTCCCTCCCCATCCAAAGTTATCAATTTAATATTAATAAAATCAAATTTGTATATTTTTCCAATTAAAATGTGTGTAATATTTGTTCATGTCTTGCGGCTCTCAAACATCTGATGTTTATTCTATGTGGCTCTTACGTTAAGAAAGTTTGGCCACCCCTGGATTAGACCAAGGTAAGAACATTGCTTCTTGAGAAACCAATTGTCCTTAATTATGCATCTCCTTAGGCTGAGGAAAGGGCGATTAGTCAGCCAACTGACATGACTCGCCTTCAAAAACAAATATTTCCCCAGACTTGGTTCTGGCTTGTCTCTGGCTGGACTCCATTTTATGTGTCACTTTAGGCCAGACAATGTATATATATTTATAACTTTTGAGGTAATATTTGCATGAGAGGTGTTCTTCCTTTCTCTCTCTCTGCACTAAACTGCCCCTCTGTGGGAGGAGAGGTCTGAGTGCTAATACAAAGGTCTGACTTGCATATGCCAAATGGTTTAGCTCTCCCCCGATGGGGTTTTGCTGATCAAAATTATTCATCCCCTGTGATGTTATTATCACTGTAAGAGAAAAAAGGCTAGAAGAAGGATGACAGGGAGGCCTTTAAAAGTCCTCCTCTTTTAGACTAATAGAGGAGTGAGATCACAAAAGGTGGCAACTTGACAGTTGCAAGCCAAGCCAACCCCTGTAGTGGCGAACAGGAAGGCGGAGGCTTCCAGAAGGAGCTGATAATCCCCATAAGGGCTGGCTGGAATTCTGAGACCTAGCAGCTGCTCGTAATGGGAGCTACAGAGGAGATGTGACTGTACGGCCAAGAGTGGAAATCCCAGGAATCTGGGTCATCTTGCATAGAAGGGAACTTGGGGGCTTGCCCAGCATATGCTGAGGGTTGGGACTCAGCACAGAGCAGTGCCTCATCTACGATGTGCTTAGGCAAATACTTTAATTAGTGTCGTAGAGGAGACTTCAGTTCATAGAAAAGTGAGGGAGAAAACTTTTTTTCCTCGTCTGGTGTTTGCCTTTGTCATATATGCTGTATAAGCAGTCCATAGGAATGCATTTATTCAGTGTGCTTAATTACCTCGTGGGTCTAAATTCAAGTTGTCCCCGAAGTATAACTATGAAGTTTCAAGTACCACACAAATAATAATCCCTGGCTTATTAGTTTTACAATAATATTTGCAGTAAGCAAAATTGTCAAGGAGTTTTTAAAAAATGTTCTCATTATATGAAAAAATAGTAGGATGGATGATGGTATTGGGAAAATATTGGTCCTTGTAAGTGATTTCCACAATCACTGGCTTCACTTGGATCAGCAGTGCAAAACAAATGCCTTCATGAACCTATCCCATTGCAAAGAATGCACAAGTTCTTACAGGTAGAAACAACATATTCAGATGGTTTACTTAAGCCAGAGTCAATCCAACTTTGCTGGCTGATTTTTCCCTGCCTTCTGTTTCATTTATTTATAGAAAATATTTATATCCCACTTTTCCATCAAATCCGAGAGCCAAATTTGATAACCCTCTCTCTGACAATGATTCATTCATAAGAAAAAAAAGAGGGCCCCTGCTGGATCAGACCAGTGAGCCATCTAGTCCAGCATCTTGTCTCATGCAGTGAACAACCAGTTCCTCTGGAGGGCCAACAAGAGGGTATAGAGGCCTAGTGTTGCTAGGTACCCCCAACAACCAGCAGAAGGGGGAGATTTATTGGGAGCAAAGAGCAGCCTAGGCTGGTGTTGCCAGTGATGTGGCAGTGTCATTTCTGACACACACTGGAAGTGATGTCATCACACCGCCAGTTATCTACATAAGAACATAAGAGAAGCCAATGTTGGATCAGGACAATGGCCCATCCAGTCCAACACTCTGTCACACAGTGGCCAAAAATGCCAGGTGCCATAAGGGGGTCCACCAATGGGGACACTCTGGTATTTTGACAAAAGCTCTATAGTAGAAGTCATTTCTACTGTAGAGTTTTTTGGTAAAATACCAGAGTGTCCCTGTGTCACCAGCAAGGCAATGATGTCACTTCCAGTGCATGCTGGAAGTGACACTGCCATGTTGCCAACAGTGCAGGCTTAGGCCTTTTTCTGTTGCTGGTGAGTCCCCAGCCAGTCAGCTAATTGGCACTGGGGGCAGGTCCTGGAGTGAGGGATGCCCTCCCTCAGCGGAGACCTGGCAACCATGGCCTGCCCCGATGTTACCTCCTGGCACTGGTATTCAGAGGTTTACTGCCTCTGAATGTGGAGGTTCCCTTTAGTCACCATGGCTAGTAGCTGTCTGAGCCTGTTTCCTACAGTACATCCTCTGGCAGCAAATTCCACATATTAATAACTTGTGTAAAGTATTTCCTCCAGCCAACCTCCAGTGGAGGCACCCAGTTCAAGGCTTCATCTGATTATTTTAGCATTGTGGGTGGGCAGGTTCTAATGGGAGAAGGCAGTCCTTCAGGTACATAAATCTCAGCCCTTTTAGGGCTGTTATTGGGCAAACCCAGCAGAATTGTGCCTGGAAACCTGTTGGACAGCATGATGCTGTTCATACAAAGATGAGAAAGTATCAGCTTGGTGAGTATCAGTCACTAGTAGTTTGTGTGTCACTGTGGTGGAGGAACAGCACTGAATACGGAGGCAGATGTGGCACCCTTACTAGGAAGATGCATCCAAATTAGGAATAGAGACTCTGGGGCTCTCAGGGAATGCAACTGTATGACATCCAGGATCTGCTAGTATGAATCGTAGTGTACAAGTTGCCCTATATCATAGCTGCCTCATTCTGAACTATTCATTGTTTACAGATGTTTCTCATAGGTGGAAATCAAAGCGGGGCATTGTTATACAGCCAAACATTTTGCTTTGTAGATTAAATTAGCATGTGATTTGCCTTTCTTTGTCTTCCACCCTTCTTGGCCTCCTGCTCCGTTTTGTCTTTGCTCCCAGCTCCTTTGCTGCCTAGTCCCTTCCCACCTGCATCACCCGGTAGCTTCTGGGAATCCTCCAAAGAGAGTGTTCTTTTGTGTATCTTTAAATCATCAAGTTAATGCATCAGGTCTTGTGACCTTCATTCTGCATGTATTTGTACGCTGTGCTTCTTTCAAGGACCTGAAAACATCCCTTTATCTTCA
The DNA here is from genome assembly GCA_029375565.1 of Gekko gecko. Lineage (NCBI taxonomy): Eukaryota > Metazoa > Chordata > Lepidosauria > Squamata > Gekkonidae > Gekko > Gekko gecko. The sequence continues at coordinate 103,604,317 of JAPDNY010000010.1, read as the reverse complement.
CAGTAACCCCTGTCAGGCATGTTAGGTTAAGGGAGAAAGTCTTCTTGAAATCCATCTGAGCTTGCTGGCTCAGTGGGGATTGGAACATGGATTGACCGCATCCAAGCCCAGTTCTTTGGTCATGCAGGCTCTTGGAGGTTTTGTGGCCTGACTGTTTCCTCAGTTGAAAACAACTAGATTTGGTGGATAAATATAAGTTTCTGCTGAGCTATTAAATCTGCTTTGGGAAGCTACTGTTGCAACCAAACTAGATGCATCAGTGGGGATTTGTGATATCCCACTGGAAACCCCAACTTAGTCCCGCTCTATGTGGCTATGATGAAGATTGGAAAGAGACACTGACCGTCTGGGCAAAAGGGAAGGGCGAGCGTGGAGCAGTGCTTGTGGGAAATTGGCCTGGGAGAGGGATGTTTACAGTGAGGTTTATCTGCCGGTTGAACTTGCAATTAGAGTCTGGGGTGAGGGAGAGAACTGCAGCTTTGAGGGGCAGTATATATTGGTGAGATGGCACAGCAGGAAAGGGTTATGCTACCCCTTCTCTCAGCCCCATTCCCTGGCCTCGTGAGCAGCCATTTGGGGCTGCTAATCAGTTTTTTTAAATGTCAGTAATCCTAATAATGGATCTCCTGCATATTCTTGAGCTGAGCTCTCAGTCCAATCTCCAGTGTGGAGGAGCAGTTGAGCCACAGCCTCTGTTCTGGAGAACTGGGTTTGATTCCGCACTCCTCCTCCACATGAAGCCAGCTGGACGACCTTGGCCAGTCACCATTCTCTCAGAGCTCTCTGAGCCCCACCTACCTCACAAGGTGCCTGTTGTGGGGAGAGGAAGGGAAAGGGGATTGTAAGCCACTTTGAGACTCCTTATGGGAGAGTAAAGTGGAGTATAGAAACGATTCTTCTATTGTTTATCTGGTTGGATTCTGTTCCTCTGTAGATATAGGCTGGTTTGAGGAGAGTGTCCCTAAGCACGTGGAAATTATCATCCCACTGCAGGAAGTAGCTGAGTGTGTAGCTCATGTAGTATTGCCAACTCTGAGTGGGGAAATTCCTGAAGATTTGAGGATAGAGACCTCAGTGGTTATAATGCCATAGAGCCAACCTTCCAAAGCAGCCATTTTCTCCAGAGGGAACTGATCTCTGCAGTCTGGAAATCAGTTGTAATACCAGGAGATCTCCAGACCCCACCTGGATGTTGGCAATTCTAGGCCCAAGGTAGTTTACATCCCAACCAGAAGGGAGATGCTTCTTGCCATGTAGATCTGCTGAAATTTTCACCATGTCACCATCCCCAAAATGGGTTTGCTCTAAGATGATGAAAAGCCCCCTGGCAAGTTGTTATATGTAAAGCAGTTTCCGCATGGTTTGCATTTAATGTGTACCACCATGAACCTGCCTGTGTATACGAACTAGGCATCAGTGGCTAGACTTGCACTGAGACATATTTCAAATACGAGTTTAATGGTTTTGGAATACAAGACATGATACTATTCCTCCATGAGTGAATGAGAAATAGAAGATTATCTGCAGACTTTGGAGCTGTGTTTTCCCTCTCTTTATTAAAATGATTGCCTTGAGTCAGTGGCATTACATTGTCTCCTGAGACAGGTGAAGGTGCTTCCTTTTGCAAAGGGAAGCTGAACATTTTACAGATGGGAGTATCCATGGAAACAGCCAAGCACTTTTGTAAAAGAGACCCACGTGGTACAGGACACATGCCAGCAAATGTGATCATGGCAACAGCAGATATGGGGGGGGGCGGGGGCAGAGGAAGGAAGAGGAGGGCAAAGGATTTAGATGTATCTGGCCAGAACTGCAACCAGCCGTTTAGCAAAGGATATATTTTGGACATGATTCAGCTTGACAGGCTGCATTACAAAGGGAAAAGAACTTTTCCCACAAGGCACATTCTGTACCTCCAAGCGTGTCACTTTATTTTTGAAAGGACAGATTATTTCTTAATGGCTACTGCACGTAGAGAGCAGTTCCACAAGGCAGCTTGTAGTCATGAATTTCTGTGTTGCAAGCAATGTACTTGTTTATACAGTGGCTGAACATTGGCTGCCAGTACAGTCCTAATAATAAAGATATAGATGGTGTTGTTAAAATATGCCCCAAATGGAATATTTTCCTTTTCTGACCCAAGAATTTTTGCAATGACTCTTCCCTATTAGACAACTGCTAAGTATCTCAGAAATACATGTTGACAAGTCCAGCAATATTGACTAAGTTCCTTTTGATTCTGTCAAATGGTTTTGATCAAATAGTTGACTGCATTAAATCACTTGACTGTCCTTTTAAAATATATACCATCTACAGAATGATTGCTGGGGATGTGGAACGTTATAATATAGCCTGATCTTGTCAGATCTCAGAAACTAAGCAGGGTCAGTACTTGGGTGGGAGACCGCCAGGGAAGACTCTGCAGAGGAAGGCAATGGCAAAACACCTTTGCTTCTCACTTGCCTTCAAAGCCCTTTGGTGAGGGCACCATAAGTTGGCCACCACTTGATGGCACTTTACACACACACAGTATAGTGTTGCAGCCAGTGTTCCCTCTAAGCTGAGTTAGTGTGAGCTAGCTCACAGTTTTATAGCCTCCGGCTCACACATTTTTGTCTTAGCTCAGGAAGGATGGCTCCAGAGCAAACTAAGTTATGCAGTAGCCAAATCGCTTGCTCACAACTTTAATGCCAGTAGCTCACAAAGTAGAATTTTTGTTCCCAAGACTCCACAGCTTAGAGGGAGCATTGGTTGTGGCCATAGTAGATTCTCTCCAACCAGTCCCTAAAATTCCTGCTATTTTGCTATAAAACAAAACACACTGCATGAAACTGGGGGTGGTGGATGGGTGAAGGAGGGAGCCCAGACATATTCCTGCAGCAGGTAGTTTCATGTTAAGGTCTGTAGGTGGCCAATCCAAATCAGGGAGTTTCACCCTTTCCCCCCATGTTGTTTTCTTCATCTGAAACGGCCTCAGGGCGCTGCCACTTATCCTGTTGGGGATACTTACATTTAGACCATCAGTATACATGTAGACAACCATCAGTATTATCTAAGATTCCCCCAGTGGAGCAAACAGGAGGACCCTGGGGCCATGTGTGTGTTTGAGGGAGAGTTTACTTCCCTGTACACTATAGTTACAATCCAAGTCAGGCCGCTGTGCTCCTGGGAGTTCAATTTTAACAAGAAAATCTCAGTGTATATCTGACAGGATGTAAGGTGGACAGGTATAATGTAGTTTAGGCCCCCCAGGCAAAGAAAGATCCTTCCTTCTACCTGCTCTGTGAGAACCTTTAACTAGAGGTGTCAAGGATTGCCTTGAGTCACTGCCTTGAGTCAGTTTCAAATTACAGAGCATCACTGAGCTTCAGCCCAAGTTCAGGATAATCATTGCTTTTCATAGCACTGAAGAGATTCTGCAAGCAAGGAACTGTAATCTGTAGTTTCTAGAAAATCAAACTGGGATGTTGCACATTCAGTGAGGGGGGAATGATGCCTTGTTATGATATGTAAAGCCCTCACTGGCTTGACTTTTTCTGAAATTAATTGGGATTCCTTTTGTAGCCGAGGACATGCGAGAAAACAGCTAATGTACATTTTTTAAAAAACATGCAGAACATTTATGACATAATTAATAAGTACCACATTTAAGCGTGCTTTGTTTATCATTAACAGCCCTGAATGCCTCCAGTGGGAATGGCAATAGCACTGCTATGCTGCTTCAGGCCTCAAAACAAGAAAGCTGTGGTCTTCCTTGTTCCTGCAATTTGGCGGGGAGTGTCTGATCCCAGTGGCACCATGTGGCCTGCTGGCGACAGACAGACAGACAGACAAATAGAGGCCTTTATCCATTTGCATGAGGCCTCCATACTCAAGAGTGTGTCTTCGTCTGGTTGGTTGCTGTGGGAACATGCTGGGCTTGGTGGACCTTTGATCTGATCCAGGAAGGCGGTTCTTCTGCTTTCATGAGAAAACAGCATGCAAAATGAGACAGAATTTTGCGTAGCCCGTTTTGGTGTTCCAGAAATGTGGGAGGGAGACCAAAGGAGACAGTGAAAGAGTCTTCCCTGTTTCTGAGACTTTCTTTTTTCCTCCCATCGGATGATGAAAATAATACATGGCTTGTGATGATATTGTCTAATATATATATAATATGTGGGATATTTTATCTTCCAAATGAGAACTATACTCCTGTTTCGGGGTAGGGGAAAATGGCAGGAGAAGCCTAACCACTTATCTCTGCATTGTACAATGCAGGCCTACTTTTATGGCGTCTCGAAGGAAGAGAATGCAACCTGTATACTGTTGTCAAAGTAAGCCATAGAGCTGGAGAAGCATTTTTCCCCCCTTAAGAGGTAGTAAAAATGTATTAACTTTTCTGAAATGTGCTCACAGGAAAGGTTTTCCTTATGATACTGTACTGCACAGTTTATGGTTTTTACCTATAAATATCAGGCTTAATATCAGAGAGGTAGTCTTATTGCTCCAGACTAAGCTACAGGAAGTCTTGTGGTTCCTTCAAGGCTAAAGATAAACTGTCCCGAGACAGAAACCACTTCATCCAATTCATGAAGTGTTACATGGCTGGGGGGCGGGGGGGCTAACTATAGGATATAGAGAGTTTCATGTACAGAGCTCCCAGCATTTTCTTTTTAAACTCAGTGGTACACATCAGAGGACCAATCCAGATAAGTTACAGATGAGTTTCAGATGGGCCACACTTGAGAAATAGATATATATAGATGATATAATGATGATGCAGAGGGAGGTGTACAAGCCTAGTCCCCTCATGCGGCTGTACCAGTCTGGTTTCCCTGTGCCCCGGTACATGAAACACTGGGAACTCCAGAGAAAGAACTACCCGTGTATTGTATAGCTAGGATTTCAGCTGACAAAAATGTGTACACTCATGCATACAAATGGAAGAACAGAATGGGGGTGGGAGGTGTTACTACAGAATGAGTCCAGAAGGTCCAGCATAGATGTGTTGCATCGCAGAGCACAGATGAAAATAAGATCCAGTCAAAAGAGTACATAGTCCAGTCAGAGAAGGTGCGTGCTGCTTCCTGCTGTCGATGAACTGAAGATGAGGATACATAAACCAGTAAGGAGGCACAATTGCTTTCTGCTGTGAGCTAGCCACTAGATTTATTGTTAAATGGTTCCTTATATTTTTCCCCCCTAGCAAAGTGAATACATGCTTCTGGATTTTTTTTTTTTTACAGAATCTATGTCATTCTGTAACTCATAAATTAAAAGAACTGCAGATATATGGTTTCTCTTTTGGATGCTTTGGGATGATTGAATAACTTCATTTGATTTCTTGCACTTTATTCTGCTTCTCTGTTTTTTTTTGTTGGGTTGCCTCAGTGATATACAATAGCTCTTGGGCAAAATGAATGATTTACAGTATCTGAAGAAATAACATTTGACAAAGCATGCAGGGGAAAAAAATCTAGATGAGCTATTCCAAGTTAGATTTCCCTTCTTTCCAGTTTGGTGTAGTGGTTAAGTGCGCAGATTCTAATCTGGGAGAATCAGGTTTGATTTCCTACTCCTCCACTTGCAGCTATTGGATGACCTTGGGCAAGCCATAGTTCTATCAAAGCTATCCTTGAAAGAGCAGTTTCTGTCAGAGCTCTCTCAGCTCCACTTATCTCAAAGGGTGTCTGTAGTCAGGAGGAGAAGGGAAAGGAGTTTGTAAGCCGCTCTGAGACTCCAAGTGAAGGGCGGGGCATAAATCCAGTCTCCTCCTCCTCCTCCTCTTCTTCTTTTCTTCTTCCTGGTGTTGGAAATTTTTGTATTTTTAAAATAATCAAACTGGCTTTTTTCGGTCTTCTCTATACAGATATACTGTGCTATTATAGCATGTAGCTATCTTGGGGTCAGATAATGTTTTCAAGAGTTCTGAAAACTTTTAAGTGGGCATGGATCAGGTCCTAATTATCAGGACCTGATCTCCATTCAGGCAAAGTTAGGGAAACTAACTCTGTATGCTTTCTTTGCTGCAAACTTAAGTGATCGGCTGGGAGAATCATAATCTTCCTCTAGCAATGACAACATAAATATGCAGTGTAGCGCAATAGGTTTCTGAAATGAAAATCAGAAAACTAAACTAAGGTTGTATCTCTGTGGTGGGTTTCACTCCACCTCTTTTGTGGCGCAGGTACGCTGCAGGGTAGGCATTAAATGCCATGTGCAATGTTAGAATTCAGAACTTTCCGAAACCTCAAAACTGGGGCTGTATTTAAGATACTTGAGAAGTATCCTGCAAGAATGAAGCTCAAAGTTTGTGTTTCCCATTACTGCTAGTTATTGGGAGATATAAAGAGGTAGGTATGGTTATTCTTGAATTCTTCTAGTCTGAACACTGGAAATCCTGATCCAGCTCTCTCAGGCCTGTGAAATTTCACCTGGCCTGGCCTACAGACTTCAAGGACTATAAGGAACATAGGACTGTAGAATGAATGCCGTAGAATGCACTTTCCAAACTGCTGACTTTTAAGGAGAACTTTTGCTTCTTCTCACTCATGCTATTTCCATGCCGTCCAAGAGTCCTGTTCAGCTGGAACAGACCCATTTTTCAAAACCTTGGTCCAGGGCTTCCAGTATTCCAATAGATGTCTGCTGACCAGTTCCCAGAATTCTGTGTGCTGTGTCAATTTCTGTAGCTTCCTTGTATAATTGAACTAGGAATAAGGCCCGTAGTGGAAATAAATACAACGGGCTCTAGAAAGAGGCTCTGGGAGAGTGCCCCGGCTTTAGGCACTCAGTGACAATTTGCTGTGGCAATCTCAGCAGGGTATAATGAGAGAGTCCACCATTTTCTCCAGAGGAACTGATCTTTGCTACCTGAAGAGCAGTAGTAATTTTGAGTGATCTCCAGCCCACCCCCAAGATTGGTAACAGTGATTCCCCAGAAGGGAGTGGCTGGTTTGGAGGGTGGAGTCTATGGCATTGTACCTGTCTGAGATCCCACCCCTCAACACTCACCCTCTCCAGGAATTTCCCAACCTGGAGTTGACAACCCTATCTCCCTTCCAGCCAACCATCAACCTACCCTTAGTTTTCCATCTCCTCCCCCCTCCCTCCTAGAGAGCAGTTGTAATTTTGAGTGATCTCCAGCCCCCACCTGGAGATTGGCAACAATGGTTCCGCATCAGGGACTGGCTGGATTGGAGGGTGGAGTCTATGGCATCATACCTGTCTGAGGTGCCACCCCTCTTCAAACCTCACCCTCTCCAGGCTCCATCCCTCAAATCTCAAGGAATTGTCCACCTGGAGTTGGCAACCTGATCAGGACTGGGCCAATGAATTTTCTCCCAAAGGCCAACATAGGTGTGGAAAGGGCCTTTTACTGACAGAGGAGAAAGTACAGGTGCCAACTCTGATTAGGGAAATACCTGGAGATTTGGGAGGGTGGATCCTGTGGAGGGCAGCATTTGGGGTGTGTGTGGAAGGACTCAGCAGGGTATAATGCCATAGAGTCTACCCTCCAAAGCAACCATTTTCTCCTGGGGAATTGATCTCTGTCATCTGGAGGTCAATTGTAACAGTGGGAGCTCTCCAGGTCCTACCTGGAGATTGGCAGCCCTACGGGAAAGTCAGCCACACAGCGGGGAGTTGAAGAAAATGGTTTGATGGTCGCTGGCCCACCTCGTTAGCCAGCCAGCCATGCTGAAGCTAAGCAGGAGAAAGAGCTTTTTTCCATTTATTCTGACAGGAAAGTGGCCTTGAGGAGGGGGTTATGGGCGGGGGAGGAGGTTATGCTGAAAGTCCTTTGTTTTTTTACTCACAGAACCAAGCTTGGTTCTGCCTACCAACAGCCACTGAGGGGACAGTCCCTCACAGGAGTCTGTCTTCCTCAGGAGAGAGAGCTGGTCTGCCAGTAAATCTGACATGCAAAGGGGGAGTGGGTGGGGAAGAGGAGCAGACCCAGCACCCGGCCAATGGCACGCGAGTACTCTTGAGTGGCGGCTGATGGGCCAATGGCTGAGGGAGGGCATTTTACAGCCAATGGGAGCGCATGGAATCTTACGAAACCAAAAGATAAATATAAGGAGAGATAATGGGATAATTAGAGTCCTAAGTATAGCTGTAAGGCAGCATTTGCACAACCCTGGCCCTGGTCATACGGGCCAGAAAATGCGGGGGGGAGGCGTGGCAGTTCGCCCCAGAGCAAAATAAGGCATGGTAGCCCAATCACACGGGCCACTGGGTTGCCATGCTCCAGCTCCAAGTGCCGATCACACCGCACTGCTGCAGCGCGGCAAAAAAGCGGCGCAGCAGACCACGCAAGCCACGCTGTTGCGAAGCCCGCATGTGCCGTGATGGGGGGGGCGCTGCCTGTGTCTTGCATATGTGCATGCCTCATTCAGCGTTGGTGCGCATCCCATGGTAACTTACAACATCCGGAAACCCCGGGACATGGGCCGGCGTCAGAAGCTGCGGGATACTGGCGCTCCCATGATCAGACGCCGGCCTTTGCCCCGGGGTTTCCGGAAATGAGTACTTCGACCCTAGCAGTTTTTTACTCCGTGTTTTCCATGGGAAGCTGCTGGTTGGCCACGGGAGTGCTACGCCTCCCAGATGTGCTCGTACGATCGCGCACGGAAAGTCCGCAGGGCTACCGTGTCTTCAGCGGGGCAAATGCTCCGTGTGAACGGGGCCCTTATGAAGACAGTTCAGAAAGTCATCAGGAGGGTATAAGATCAAAGTGGGTAATACTAGCTGCTGTGTAGCTCCATGCAAATTGCACAGGTGGGAAGCTGCAATCAGTATTTAGAAACAGGTAAATTCAGGCACAGCCCTAGAGAAAAACTATGGATTAAAATGTAAGTGTGAGTGGCTTCAGATACCACAAAATAGCAATTCAAAATTCTGCTATCGTTGTGTAGAAAGTGGTCTTCTTGAAGACCAGTAGAGTGGGGGAAGCAGAGGTTGTGCAAGAAGTTAAATTGTGTGGCAACCCCCCTGTGAATCTTGTGAAATTTCACAGCATATGTTTTGTACGCATGATTCAATAGATACAATTCCATCCTCTCTGTACTGCTGATTAGACCTGGAGCTAGTGTTATAGCTAACGGCTTTTGTTAAAAGTCTGATTTCATTGAATATCTCATTCATTTCACCATCACATCATCTCCACACCAGTGCCCCTGATGGCGCTCCCTAATTGTTTCCTGGACAGGAGGATTGTGGTCCTCTAGAGTTACGTGGTGGGATGAGAGGAAGGGGAAGGGAAGAAAACAAAGATCATGAACACGGGTCTCTACACAACCTTATACCACCTATCTCGCCTAGTATTAGTTTGATGGCATATAAAGACATACCAAATGTAGTCATTTCCCTTTCATAACTGAATATATTCCTGAAAAATTGCCATGTTCCCAAAATAAATGCCACTTATTTTGTGTAGTACATGATAATACGATAATGTAGTCCTTGATATTTTATATTAAAAAAACTTCTCCATGACTCATCAGTTAAACATATGCCACATGTATTTAGAAATACTTCTGATAAGTTTTGTTACAAAGTGGAAATAGAACAGGTGTAAATATAGCACATCAATACAAGTATCTGTCCATTTGAATATATCTAAATGCACATATAATATTTATGTATCTTTAAAATGTTTTGTCAAAAGTTGTAGTCAAATAATTGTATCTCTTACACTGGATACTGGCAGCCCCTGAGTATATTTCAGATAGATAATTGGATAGAAAGCTGTTGCAATCATCCTTCTTGTGGACTTCTGAGAGACAACTAATTGGCCACTGTGTGAGCAAGACAGAATCATAAAATCACAGAGTTGGAAGGGACCATACAGGCCATCTAATCCAACCCCTTCCTCAATGTGGGATCAGCCTAGAGCAACCCTGACAAGTGTTTTTCCAGCCACTGCTTAAAGATTGCCAGTGAAGGGACGCTCATGCTAGATAGCTGATTTGACTGCTGAAGAACTCTTACTGTAAAAATGTTTTTCCTAACATCTGAATTTAAACCCATTATTGTATGTCCTATCCTCTGCTACCAACAGGAATAGCTCCCTGCCCTCTAGTATTTGTAAAATGCTGGACTTGATGGGCCTTTGGTGTGATCCAGCATGGCTGTTATGTTCCTAACAGTTCAGAAGCTTCAATTTGTGAAGACTGTATGTACAGAAGCTCCCAGGTTCATGATACCAACAAAAAGAAGAGTGGGAACAATGTGGTTTCAGTTACTGTTGGGTTAATTCATAAATAAGGCCTATATTGCCTGTAGATTAGGAAACCATAGAGAAACTGTAGAGACTCTAATATTTGTAAGCTGAGCCTTAGAAACTGGGAGTTTTCAGTATGGTGTCAAATTAGTGCTGCTGAACAAGAGGTCTGTGTCTAGATTTAGATCTAAGTCTAGTTGTAGCTAGAACTAGGGAGTTGAATCCCTCCAGATAGTTTGGATTTTCAATAACATTTGTCATTATTGCGCATTAATTTATAGTTTGGTTGAGTGGATTTTCCCTCTCCTGTTCCACAGTTGTTCTGTACATTTGCCCATATTCTGTTCCACCTGTCTTCCAGTTTAACTTGGAGAACTGGAATTAGTGCAGGTGCCATTAATTAGTGCAGGTTTCTAGTTCACATCACTTAATGAGCATCAATGCAATATATATGTCAGAGTAGAAGAATTAATCTTGAGGCTGTCATAAAATAAAATGAATTAATGGATCCATGGTATTTGAACAAATATATACTATATTCAGGTTTAAGTGTCAGAAGGATTCTGAACTGATCTTTTGACCTATGGGGCGGCGTTTTCATGTTAAAGAGAAAAGGGGGAGGAGGATAGTAGTCTCCCCTGTGTATCATCACAAAGGGTTTCTGACCATGAACACCTGAAACAGCCTTATACTGAGTCAGACCAGTGGTCTAGTAAGGTTAATGCTGTCTTTGCCTGGCAGCACTTCTCTAAGATCTTGGGCAAGGTCTATCGCATTATCTACATCAAGGGTCCCCAAACTTTTTGAGCTGGTGGGCACCTTTGGGATTGCAACACAATGTGGCAGGTGCAGACATAAAATGGCCACCAAAAATGGCTGCTTCAGGAGATGTAGCCAGTCACAAGATGGCTTCCCTACCTGACCTTCATGTGCACAGTAAAGATCCTTGTGCTGTCTCGGCAGCTGCTGCCAAAACAATGTTTTTAAAAATCTTCCCAGCCAACCAAATCTCCAGGGGGGCAATCAAAAGCCTTGCTGGGTGAAAGGCCCACTTGGCCCCACCCATTTTCTAAAAACACTTGTTGGGTGCCAGGAAAGGTGTTGGTGAGCGCTGTGGCACCCACAGGCATCGTGTTAGGATTCCTTGATCTACTTCCTGATTATTTTTAAACTGGAGATTATGGGGGTTGATCTTGGGTGATTTCTGCATGCAAAGCAGATGCTATACCACTGAGCTATGGCCTCTTATTTAAACTGCCTGAGACAGAGTCAGACTCTTGGTCTAATAAGGTCTACTTTGTCTGGCAGTGGTCCTCCAGGGTCTCAGGCAGATTCTTTTTTAAAAAAAATTGGAGATGACAAGGATTGAACCTGGAACATACTCATGCAGGCAAATCAGATGCTCTACAATTGAGTTGCAAGTCCTTCCTGATAGCACAAATCTCTGCCAGCATCTGAACTGCAACAATCCAGATGATACACAGCAAACAGTATGGTCAGCCTTGTTTTCATCACATAGGCTGCTACTGGTGAAGTGTTACCATGTGCCAGTACAGAGTTGCATCCATTCATTGGTTTAAACCCAGATATTCCGGTCATGATGCATTTGTGGGCTCCATCCTGCCTCTCTGTTAACCTTCATTGCTGCTGAGCTAAAATAACCCCAGCGGGGCTTGGTGAGCTTGAGATAACTGGTATAGGGAATAAGGCTTAGTTTGCCATTCACTTTAATGACTGTGGAAGGTGAAAGTTAGGCCTTCTGGAATCTTAACAAAGATGAATTGCTCACTGTCATTGGGTATGCATAATTGCACATAAGTTCTCTGCACTTGTTGAAGAGACAACACATTTTATCCAACATTGTTCATGACTTATTAGCCTGGTGTTTTATTCCCTTGCTTTGCTGACAGTGAATGATACTGCATGTATGCAAATGCCTGTCTCTCTTCCTCTGATGAATACTAACAAAACATAAAAAAACCCAGCGCTGGCATAATGTACCTGTGTAATTTATTGGATTCTTGATTGATCGATTCATTTGGGGAAGTATTGTAGTGCCACACAATATAGCTAGCATTCCTTCTTCAGGCCTCATTGGTGTTGAAATTCAAATGCAGATTACGTTAGAATTGTCCCAAGAAGGCTTAGTGGAAGGATCAAAACCACAGCTAACATTAGTGATAATATTTTTCATTACTGTTTTAACACACTTGGTTGGAGACAACGCCATTACGCAAGTAACCAGACCATTTAAATTCCAGAAGAGTTGAAAATGTGTGTTGAATGACCCCTTTGCTGCATCTGTTGCCAAGGTAGACGGAACAGAGGCGTTAAGTTAAATAGCCCACTTGTATATAAAATAGACCATTTACCCTTTGCTGTTCCAAAAGGAGTGAGCAAACTTACACTGAATGCTGTTTAATTTGCTGGTTAAAGAAACTTCTAGAACACTGTTCGGAGCTGGACTTTGACAGACTGCCTTCCCAGATTGTTAGTTTATTCTCTCTACATTTTAAAATTCTGTTATTTTCTGTGCAGGCTTGTGAACTATGCCACTAATAACGAAGAATTCAAGTACAGAGCTGGTGAAGTGTAGTTGTTGGACCAGGATTGGGAAAACTTGGGTCCAGTCCTCCCCTCCAGAATGAAGTTCATACTCTTAGCCTAACCTACTTGAAAGAGTTGTCATGAAGACTAAAGGTTCATTGCTTTGATCAGTGCACATTGCTTTGAGCTTCTTTGAAGAAAGTGGGATCACAATGAAATGAATTGTATTTTACTGGCTTCTTACTTGGCTGTACACTGCCGAAATCTCTTGAGTGGAAGAAAAAAGGCCCCATATGTGGCCATTAATGTTTAATTAAAGGAAAAGCAGAAAGTCCATCTTGCAATGCAGTATCTATTTAATACATTTTTATTCTGCCCTTCCTCCAAGGGACTTGGTGGCATACGTAGTTCTCCTGTCTCTATTTTCTCCTCACAGAAACCTTGTGAGGTGGGTTAGGCTGAGAAAGCGCCTGGCCCAAGCTTCATGGCAAGGTAGAGGTATGAAGTTCTCCACAGACTCTAATCACTACATCAAGCTGGCTGTCCCTTGATTCTAGACAGCCAATACTAGCCAAGTATTGTCTGCTCTGATTTGCAGCTGCTGTCCAGAGTCTCAGGCACAGGAGGCTTTTTTGCATCATCTGCAACTTTAAATGGAGATGTCAGGGATGGAACCTGGAACCTTCTCCATGCTAAGGATGTCCTCTTCTCCTCCCCTCTTATGACCTACTGAGCTGAATGAAGCCTCTCATTGTGACCTAACCATTCGTTTACAATCCTAAACAGGCAACAGAAATTAGGAAGCACAGCAACAGAGTTCCACAAATGTGGTTTCTTGTGTTCTTTGTCCATAGAGATCCTTCATCAGATCACAGGTCTGTCTGTTTCAGCAACAACAGCCAAGCTATATGAAGGCCTGTAGCCAGGCTCCCCCTCCCTCCCAACCACAAGGCGTGGAGCAAGGCCGATAGGCAGAGGGACATCCTGGACAACCACAAAGTGTGCTGCTCTGGCTGTCTGCCTCCTCGGCTCTGCCTTGCTCTCCCCTTGGCTCTGCCTTGCTCCTCAGCTCTCCCAAGGCCATGGTTGGCAGGGTAAGGAGCGCAGTGCATTGGTGGTGGGGTCTAGCATCTACCCTGGGTTGGTGGGGCTCTTCCATGAGGGGCACGGCCCCTAAAGCCCCCTCATGGCTATGGGCCTGGCTGCATGCTTTCAGGATGTCCTCTAGCTGAGCACAAAAGCATTGGCTATCCCCTGTTGTTTGTCTATCAGCAAACTTGTATTCAGAGATATATTCCTTTGAACACAGAGCTTCCATGTAACTGTCATGATTGACAGCTGCTGCTAGTCTGTTCTTTAGGAATTTGTATAATGTCCCTTAGAGCTTTCTAAGCCAGTTGAGCACATGAAGTTACCTTATACTGAAATGGACCCTTGGTCTCCCCAAATCAGTACTTTGGCAGCATCTCTTTGGGATCTCACGGTCCTTCCCATCATGTATTCGGGTTTGCCTTGAGGCTTGCAATTAGGTAGAAAGTCAGGACAGAAATGTTTTAAATAAATAAATAATACTATCTGATTCCTTTAATTCGGGGCTCAGAATATTAAACCTAGGACCTTCTGCTTGCATGGCAGGTGCCCTGCTATTAAGCCATGGCTTCTTCCCACATCTAATTTTTTTCATCTGTTCCGAATCCACTGCTGATCATTTTTGTTAGATGATCATGTTATAGGCTGGATTGTAACATTTTTGACATCTGTTTTTTTCCCTATACCATGCAAACTTTATAATCCTCTATCAAGTCTCCCTCTGTTGTCACGCTTTTTAAAAACTTTTTTTTTTTTAAATAACTCTCCTAAAAAGGAGAGAATTTTATTTTTTATAAGAAAAGGGTAAGGTAGACAGATGGGAAGAGAAAAAAGAGCGGAGTGAGTTTTTTTCTGTTAGTAAAGGTTAGTTTTATTTCTTCCAGTTGTCGGCATCCATCACGGTTGAAAGATCTTCTTTTCAGCTTTACAAAGTCCAAATCAATTCTGTTAATAAAGTTAGTAAAGTCCACTGGGGTTAAATCAAATCTTTTCAGATGTTACACGAACAAATTCCTTTTTAAGTCTCTCCAATTATCATTAAGTCCTTTGAACTTTAGTGCCTCCCGTTCCGTCACTTCCTTCCCCGGGCCACCGTCTTCTTCAAAAATCCAAATTTTGAGTGCTGCTTCCTCCTCTGTGCCTGGATGTCTCTTCAGAAATTTTTTAATCCATCTTCTTTCGCTTCTTTTTTTCTTGTTGTTTCTGGCAGTCATTTCTCGTTGGCTCCATTAACACTCAAGTTGAAATTAGATCTCCATTACTTGCTAAGCTCAACACCCCTTTCTACTGGCAGAGTATATCCTTTTTTTAAAGGCGGAGTAGGCTTTGGGAGCCTTATCCGCCTCTTCTTTTTATTTATTCGCTCCACTGCCAGATAGAGGTGTCAAGACTTTCGTCAAAATAAATCTGAGATCTTCTTTCCCTTCTTCATCCATAGCTTGGAACTTTAGCATCAAATTAATTATCTATACATTTTCTGCCATCAACCTTGTTGATTCCAACATTTGTTTTTGTAGTCTGATGAGAACAATTTCCATTTTAAAAACGTTTCATTAATATTTTACTTTTACTCCAGCAGGTGGCGCAGTATCTCAGTCTCTTGTTGATTGACAGCTAGTTCTGGGGGGGGGTTGACTGGAGCGGAAGTCCCTCCTCTCTTCTCTTCCGTTCTAAGCAGGATTTTCCCCAGCATCGACATTTTAATTTTTATTTACTTTTTCAAAGTTCGTGCCACATCCCCCAGAAAGCAACTAAAGCCGCAATCTTCTGTAAAACCCCAACGGTACTTTCACCAACATTTTTCTTGTTACCCCCCTTCGCGTTTCCTTTAAAAATTCGCTTCTTCGAAGAGGGTGGAAGTTCCTCCCTCCTCCCATACGCTTATCCGCTTGCGGGGGGTTTTAATTTTCGCTTCAAAATAGATCTTCAACTCACGATTAGATGCCATTTCTTCTTTTCATGGTAATTCATCCGCTTTTCCTCACTCCTGGAAGTCGGCAGGGCTGCTAAGTCCCATTCGGGACGCACTACGCGGCGGGGCCGATTGGGGCGGGGAGAAAGCCTCAATTTCCCGGCAGTTTGCCGGCAAAGAGGCTACTCCCCTATGCGCCCCCGGTTCGGAGCCTTTGACTAAGGCTCACTAGGGTCTTTCGCAAACGCGAAGACCCCCCCATTCCGCGTGTGGGCTAACCGCCTCCGGGAGCGTCCCGAGAAGCGGCCGCCATTTGCAGCACCGAAACCGAAACCACGCTTTTTAAAAACTTGAGCTCCAAATGTTTGCACTTTTCTTCATAGAGAAGGTGCTGCAACTTCTTGAATAATTTCTTCTGTATCTTGTCCAGATCTAGGAATTTTGTTATATTTTGATATATTCTGGTATGTGACGTTCAGCCCTTCTCTTACCTCCCCCTAGTCTTCTATGTAAGTCAGGAGAGTTAGAGAAGGATTGGAATGACCAAAAATAATACCAACCCTTGTGTTCATTGAGTTTATGGAAAGACTGGCAGGTCACCTTGCATGACTGCTGGACAAACTACATGAGTTTGTTGTATGAACTGCCACATCATTTGATACCTGTTTGCCTCTTTGCTTACAAAACAAAGAAACAGGCACAAGGGAGGGGGGCTAAGGAAGACAATAGATAACATAGAAGGTTGCTCCTTTCACCCTGGGCTTCATGATCAGTTGTGCATCATTTTAGTTTGACAGGCTGGGAAATATTGTTTTATAGCCCTCTGGTTTCCTTTCTACTGGAGATAGCACCTTTCTGTTTGTTTACAGTGACCACAGTTCTGCCCACGGTCAAGCTGTTTATAGCACATTATTTGAACAAATAATAGGCTTATTTCTGGATAGATGGAAATCAGTGATGAAATGGAGGGGGGGGAAGAACATGATGTTCTTACTTATTTTTGATTATAACCTCAAATACAACCTTTACTATTTTAAGTACTGATAATTCTACTGTTGGCAAGCTGCAACCCAGATAAGAGACATAGCTGGTTAGACACCACAGTAAAATGGATTATGTGACATCCATGGTGTGTCTCCATGTTCCTCTCTTATTTTCTATGATGATCTGTTTTTCATCTGGAGGCCCAAACTCTGTGGCAAGTGATGGAAGGAATGGATGGCATGGGAATGGAGGGAAGGGGCAAAAGAAGCAACAGTTGCCTTCTTTCCCACTTTAGTGGGACTGTGACCATTGCTAAGCAAAAGCTTTATTTTCTGTCCTGGCTTTTTTCTTTCCTTTTTTTTCTTCTAGAAATGTAAAAAAGTCTGTTTCCATCATGTGCATTGATGTCCGCAGATCACGTAGTAACTAAGACTGATCGACTAATTTGGAACTGTATCACATTCAAGACTTGTCTTAAATAACAGAAATGATTTTTCCTCTCTATATTTTATTTAGCAAGTCCTCAAACTGAAGTCTTAAATTTGAAAGATTCATTAATGCTTACTATAATTATATAAGCTCTCAAAAATTGTTTTGACTTGATATAATTACCATTTGCATGTACTAATTGAAATAAATTTGCTTATGTAAATCAGAATACCTCTTTGCATATAACCAACTTTTAATAGCCATGTAATTTTGTGAAATTCTACCATCCCCTTAAACTAGATCTTGTAATTTGTCTATGCCTAACATGCAAAGTAGGCATATATTTCCCATGCATCTTTAAGGTTTCACTTAATTTTAATTACCAGACTTCCTTTCAAGGAACAGAAGTGGGAGGTGCCCACAACCTTTCTCATTTGGCTCACACAATCCAAGTATTATGAACAATTACCTAATAAACACACTAGCATCAAGAGAACCCCCACATCATTTAATTACTTGAAAAGGTGAGCTGAAATGCTCTTGGCACAATGGAATCAGCTGGACTTTTATTTGTGTTGTGAAAAGTCATGCCTCATACAGTGCAAGTTAGAGCAATAAGGAGCTGTGAATTCAATGCACTGTGAAAGCTACTAACCTCTTAGCCAATAGGACATTTAGGGGGGATAAACGGAAGTTTTATGTGGTGGTTAACAACTATTAGATCCAGGTGAGCAGCTGTGTTGGTCTGAAGCAACAGAACAAGGTTAGATAGTTTTGTTTCTGTAGGTGGCTCACAGTGAAAACCTAGAACAAATTTAGAGTTCAGTGGCACCTTTAAGACCAACAAAGGCTTATTCAAGGTGTGAGCTTCCGTGGGTATGCACACTTTATCAAATGCATTAGAATGGCAGGCAAGGTTCAGACTTATAGCCAGAGAATGAACAGCAAATTAACATGCAACATGGTGATGATCAAGATATGCAAAGTGACACTAAATAACAAGTTAAGGTTGTAAGGTCCACAGCTGTAAAGCAATAAATATGTCAAACTAGCAGATGAATGTCTAAAGGTGTCTTTTCTAATTGTGGGAAATGACTGGGAATCTTCATTCTCTCCTAAGCAGAGTTACTCTCTTTTAAGCCCAATTCAGTGGATTTAGAAGGGTGTAATTCTGTTAAGGATTGATTGGCAAATGTCCTGTTTTGTGCCTGATTTGTACGTGGCTTGGTTGAGCTGGCGTAGGATTATTAGCTTCCCTTACAGAGTAGTCCTGTGTTGTGCCTGAGCTGCGGTGGCTGGCTGCAGTGCAGCTGCAGAGCTGCTAGTTGTCTCCCTAAGGGGATAGCTACATGGCAGCCGAATGGGGGGGGGGAAAGTACCCCAACGGTGTTGCCAGGAACTGCTGCAACAGCAGTCGTGGCGATCTCACCACAGCATTCTGTTCTGGTGTTGTGAGGTGGGGACGGCATGATAGACAGGGCAGGCAGGACCAATGGGAGTCAAGCATCTGTCACTGGCAGGGAGCGGAGAGGGGTGGGCCACAGGAGTGACACCCCTTCCCTGCCACACACACCCCTTAAAGAGACCAGCTCCCATTAGAAGCCCCAGATCTAAGGGTGCCCCTCACTCACCTCCAGTCGTGCTGTCTAGCAGGGTGCCCATGCTGTTGAGGGCATCCCAGTGCCAAACCGTGTACCACCCCTGCTGAAGGTACAGCAGGAGGGGCAGGAGTGTGTGGGGGTGCCTGGAGGGACTCAGACAGGTCCCCCAGCAGCCTCTTGATGTGCCCCTGTCCCTCACCCATGACTGTCACTTCAGCAAAAAGCCCCTCCCGGTGCCTGGCAGCCACTGTTTCAGATGCTGTCAGCCCCTCCATCCATTGCTGCCCCCTGGAAAAGGCCTCCTACCACTCATAACAGCTCTCCTGCTAAATTGTCACCCACATGGAGGAAAGGGTGGGTGGGGTGGGCTGTGCCAGGCATGGGACCCGTACCTGGGGACTGGGCAAAGGGCCAGAATCTGGGCCACCAGCAGCCATGACAACTGGCCTGGGGCAGGTGCCCGACCACTACCCCCTTGCCTCCCTCTGTCTGCAAGGGCATGGCTGCGGCCCTCCGAAGATGTCAAATCCTACTTCTGCATTGCCTTCTCCTCAGGCACCAGGGCTGGGGACCCCATGATGCCCAGACGGAGGCTGACGTTGCTTTGTGCCTCCTCAGGGTCAGGATCTCTATGTTCCCTCTAAGCTGTGGACTCTTGTGAGCAAAAATTTCTACTTTCTGAGCTACTGGTATTAA
Source organism: Gekko gecko (assembly GCA_029375565.1). Lineage (NCBI taxonomy): Eukaryota > Metazoa > Chordata > Lepidosauria > Squamata > Gekkonidae > Gekko > Gekko gecko. The sequence goes on along the minus strand of JAPDNY010000010.1, from coordinate 103,584,855 downwards.
AGGTGTGAGCGAGTGATTTGGCGACTACATAATTTAGTTTGCTCTGGAGCTATCCTTCCTGAGTTAAGACAAAAATGTATGAGCTGGAGGCTAAAAAACTGTGAACTAGCTCACTAACTCGGCTTAGAGGGGACACTGTTTCCAGCAGCGAATATCAGGGAATAGGGATCTGGGCACAGGGGGAAAGCACAGCAGGAGTTTCCGGGGGGTGGGGGGGCGTGAAGCCCTTGCAGGAGGTGGCTGTGGGTGGTGGAAAATGAGCTGCTCACAGAGGGGTTAAGTTACATCGGAAGATGGGAAAGGATGCTGGCCACACAGATGAATGTGGCTGTTGCTGTACACCACCTTCATGAACACTGTCTCCATTTTCTGCAGGGCCAGGCCAGCCACATGTGCCCCCTCCTGAGCTTACCTCCCATGTTCAAGGTACACCACATTCACTTGCTACCAGAACTCTACCATCCGGGCTCTGTGTTAGGAGCTTGGGCCAGTCCTCCAGGGCCAAGCTTCTGCTCCCGATGCCATCCCCATCTTGCAGGAAATCCTGCTCTCCCTGAGGTTCCTGACCACTGGATCCTTCCAGGGGTTCATCACAGAAGTGCTCAAGTTGTTGCAGTCCTCGACTAGCCACTGCTTACACAGATTTCTGGATGCCATGCTGGCATACTTCCAGGATCATGTGTGCTTCTCCACCAAGGTGAGCGACTTTGCACGTATCAGGACAGGGTTTACATAATTTGAAGGCTTCACCAGGAGGATCCACATGTATAACGTAATTGCAGCACTTCTACAACCAAAATGTTCAGGCCTCCTGTGACCACCTGGGCATCGTTACGGATCTTGTGCCCAAGTTTTTATTTTATTTATTTATTTATTTATTTATTTATTTATTTATTTATTTATTTATTTATTTATTTATTTATTTCAATTTATATCCTGCCTAGCCAAAAACTGGCTCAAGGCGACATACAGTGGTTAAAATACCATAACACAATAAATACAGTACATACAGTAAAATTCATTAGACAAGTTACATAAAGTGCTAGTGTAAACAGAAGGCAATTCCTGTGTTATACTCCCAGCATCATGCGGGCAGCAAATCCAGTGTTGCAACCAGGTCCATAAGAAGTTCCATTTTCAGTACCTCTTTCATCAGTGGCAGCCTCCACTGTTCCCAGGCAGCTTCCATGATGCCCAGATCTTTGCTGCATCTGGCCTCAATGACCTATTGGTCACCTGGCCTGAGGGCAAAAGGATGGCTCCTGGGTTAGTATGTTGGACATGGTTGGATGGGCATACAGCAGAGGACTTCCTCCCCTGATGCCTCACAGGCCATTCCCTCTAAGTGATCAAGGGTATCCCCTGCTACCATATTTGCTTTAGCTGAAGATAACCCACTGGACCATGCAGCCTACAACCAAGCCCACCGGCAAACATGCATGGTCATTGAGTAGGCATTTGGCCAGTTACAGATGTGATTTTGGTACCTCCACAAGACACAGGGCCACAGAGTTATGAAGCCTCTGGTAGCGGCAAAACTATTTGCAGTTTGTACCATGCTCTACAACATTGCCATGTAGCAGTGCCTCTTACCTCTCCTTGGTGGGGCCAGTGTGGAAGGTCTGTGGGCTGGGGTTTGAAACCCCATGCTCTTACTGGGGGCTTCTGCAAGGCAGAATCTTAGGGGCCATCTCAAGCGAGAGCATGTGTGGGCATGCATTTGGTGGCAGAGGAATCCTGCTGGCCACACCAGCAGCTGGAGAGCCTCTCTTCCCTTCATTCTGTGCAAAGAATGACCCACTGGTGGCCTGCCCATGATGCCTGAACCCCACCATGGTGTATGGGGGAGCCACTGGCTCTGTATGGGCTTTGTCCCCCAAATAAGGGCCAAATTCCCCATCACATGCTTCCATTTGGGTGCAATTGGAACTGACAGTCTGCTTGCCAGTATGGATGGGTCCCAATGCACCTAACCACGTGGATGGGCCTGGACACACCTAACAATCTGGTGTGTGGCATCCATGTGCACCTGGGGACCTGGTGCTCTTCGCCACAGCTGCCATGTTCAGGAGGGGGAGACACCATGTCCAGTGCAGTTTGGTTCCACCATGGTAGGCCCAGGGTAGGTGCGGGGGTGGGGGTGGAGGACTGGGAGCCTTGCTTACCTGTTCACAGATGGCTACCCCTTGGGATCCTTGTTGAGGGCCTGGTGTATCTGTGTGGGTGAAATCTGGGAGAGATCAGCCACAAAGTGTGGACTTTGCTCTCCCTGTGCTGTATTTCTTCCAGGTGCTCATCCAATGGTGCTAGGTGCCCTATTTATGTTGTGCCTGCCACTGGGGTCCGTGTGCGCTTGCTCTAAGTTTACCCAGCAGGAAGCTGTCAGACAGCATTCTGTGCCACATGCCCTACGTCTGGAATGTTGAAGTGACCTCCTGTAACCACCTGTAGGGCTGGGGGGGGGGGTCGTGGTCGGTTCCCGAGGTGGGGCATGGCTGGAACAGAGGAGTGTGCTGATTGGGTGCACACTTAGTTGGTATCCTGAGCTGCTTGGCGCCTTGTGGATACGTGTAGCCACAGCAGTGAGTGGGGGAGTTAATTTGAAGTTACGGTGGCTGTCAATGAGTTATGATATAATTTTTGCCAGTGCAGTTTTGTGCCTGCTCGGGGAGGGTGTTCTCATGCTGAAAACATTTTGGAAGCCGCCTAACTGCCACCATGCCCCCTGCAACACTCACATCTATGCTAGTGGCGGTCTTTGTGCCATTGCTCTGCTGTCATGCAGCTGGGGCTCTCCTGCACCAGTAGGACTCAGCAGCACAGTGCTGCTAGTGCCCTGTGCCAATGTAAACTGCCCTTATGTTGGTGTAACTCTGAGTTATGCCAGCCTAGGGGTCATTCGGGTCCCTCCCTGTTCTGGTTCAGCTCCCCCTCCCCCAGTTGCTCTGTAAGTGAATTAATTTTTTTTGCCATCCTGTCTATCTTATTGTATGCTCAGCAACCTAACAATAGCAGATGAGATGAATAATGGCTGAATAAATTTTCTTTAGTTAATGTGTACTGTTTCTTGTCTTCCTTCTCTTTAACAGCTGTGCCTATATGCCGTGGCTAATCAGTAGGGATCGGGAGGTTTTCAGCTATATCTCCTGGGATATAAGATATACCAGCCAGCTGATAAATTGCAAAGTTGTCTCTGTGCTTTCCACAAAATTGTACTCAGAATTTCTCTCTCCAAGACATTTCTGTAACTGAGGCATCCCTCTCCTTTGGGCATTTTGGCAACCCATGTGGGTGCCTCATTCGCCTGTGTAGTCAGGCCAGGCCTGCTGAAAATACAAATCATCATATTCTTAACATACACGTTGCTCCACTTCATGCTTCCTGTTCAGAAATAGGAAGATGAGCTAGGGCAAGCACCTGGACAAACTGAACCGTCTTCTTGTTTCCTAGCTATAAATCCCTGGGCAATTCTTTAAAAAAACAAAACACACAAAACTCGGTGCTATTTTTATGGGCTTGTTGGACATTTTTGGCAGCATTGTTAATTAAGCAGATGTTATCCCTGATTAATGTAGTGTGAGCTACTCCTGGAGTGCTATAAATAATATGATGATTAATTGCTATATCTGAATTCTGTCGTTCTTTAAATACTTAATAGTGAGACTGGACTGCTTAGATATGATGCCCCATTCTCATTATGCTCATCAAGTGCAGGGAAGTCTCCCTCTTGAAAGCTTTATTTCTTATGCAAGAGACTGTAGCTGAGTTCACTTGAAAGTATTTTTCCCCCTGAACTGGACTACATTAAAAACTGAATGGGGAATTATTGGAAAATTGTACATGAAACGGAAAGTTACCCATAAATTATTACAACACATATTGAAAGGGGACCTGAAAGTTTTGACTGCTGTGTGAATGACAAGAGATTTCAATATTTTATGTTCCTTTTTTTTTCTCCAGTGGCAAAGCACAAAAGGTACCTAAAAGTAATTACTGAAAGGTTTTCAGTACTCATGTCTGCCACCTTATGGTTCATCCAGTTCAGGTTATTTTGTTATATGGTTGAGTAAAGAGAAAAAAGTTGGAAACTTGCAGAACTGGAAGGTCGGTGTTGATTTTAAGCACCATGTTAGTGTTATAAGCAGGTAGGTAATTGAGGTGCAAAGATATTCAGTGTTTGCACTCAGGTTTGCTATGTTTGGTTTCCTAAACCTAAGTTGCATTCTTTGTCAATTCATTCTTAGTCCCACCCTGGGCTAGTTGGTTTACTATTACTACCACAAGGCTCCCTGGGTAGGCTATGGAATACAAAGGGAGAGAAGTGAAATGTTTTGTCAGAATTCCTAATTAGCCAGAAATGGCATCTTCCAAGGTTCTGAGCAGAATATGCCACTTCTGCACAGGCCATTCCTTGCTGATGGACATACAGGTAAAAATGGATTGGCTTCATTTGAGATTGTACTCAGTTTGTGGAAAGATCCTGGTTGAGAGTAAAGTATGTGGACACAAGGAGATTCTGCTGGAAACTGAGAGATATAGATCCATCCTGTGAAACCTGTGATAGCTTGGACATAAGAAGGGCTAAGACAGGAATACAAAGTTGGATGACATCATAGAACAGTGCTTGATGGGAACAGAAGATGGAGAAGGCACCCAACCCACCAGAAGAAATTGACTCGGCTCCTCCCTTGTCCAATAGCCAAGTAGCAAGATTCTTTATACTATAAGATAGCTGCACTGCAGGTGGTTGCATGACATGGAGGATAATTCAGAAAAGAAAATTAATATATTTCCAAAATTGTATGGGGTAACTCAAGATGCCTGGTGAAAATTAATTGCTACTGAGGACTTTTTTATTGGAGTTAATATTTCTTTTCTTTATGAGCAAAAGTTGCATCTTTGCAAATATTTGTGTTATAGGATTAAATAATGAAGAAGCCAAATCCTTCTGCATTTACATACACAAAACAGATAAAAGGTAATTTAGATTTGGCGTTCTTAGAAAACAATTGTTCTGGATTTTTTTTTTTAAACTGTAGTCTGAACAAAAATTAACTTTGTCTATGTGTAGCCTGTTTTGGCTGCTTTCATTCTCGTAAAGGAGACTGGGCATATTAATATTAGATACAGGAACAGGCTGGGAGCCCATAAAAGTGTTGACAATTTGGAAATTCTGTTCCTCAAACAGCTAACTTTTTTTGGTCATATCTGGGGAGTCCCCCAAATATATAGAGCTCATTACTTCCTCCCCTACTGCTATTATTTTATTTTGTTTAATTTACAAAGTGATACTTTTCTACACATCTGAGGAGTTTGCTGAACTTGTCTATACCTGACCTGGTTTTTCTGTTTTCGTCATTCACAAAGGGGAAAGCCGTTTTTTGATTCAGTATGGTGATACGTGGTTCAGACTAAGTAATACTCTTGCTATTTTGTACATTTGTGAGAGCCTAACCAGGTCTACCTAAAATCCTACTCAGGTCTATTCAGAGACGCTTACTCCCAGGAAAGTGTATTTAGGAATGCACTGCCTTTTACCTAAGCACAGTGCCATCAGTCATGGATACAAGGAAGGAATCAGTATGGGCCATCTGTATGTATTCTCAAATGCATAATTCATGCTCTACTAGTTTGTGTTTTGAATCACTGGGCTGTGAAAATTCTGGGATACAGGGATCATATGGCCAGCACATCGGCATTTAGCTACAGACAATGCTCCCTCTAAGCTATGGAGTTCTGTGAGCAAAAAATTCTGCTTCGTGAGCTACTGGTATTAAAGTTGTGGGTGAGTGAATTGGATACTGCATAAATTAGTTTGCTGTGGAGCCATCCTTCCTGACCTAAGACAAAAATGTCTGAGCTGGAAGCTAAAAAACTGTGAACTAGCTCACTAACTCAGCTTAGAGGGAATACTGGCTACAGAGGTGATTAAAAAAAAAACAACACTAACTAGGTGACATGCTTCTTAACCTATCTGGAAGATATTCTACTGTGCCAAAAAGACCAGATCTGTAAAAACAAATCTGTGAGAAGCTTCCTGAAATTTAGAAATCAAGATCAAATGTCTTGTGAAATAGATCTGGGAATAGTTTGGTGGGTTTTTTTTAATTGAAATAGCTTTCAGAAAAGTAGGGCTTTACATGAAGCTTCTTAAAAATGCCAAAAAATATAAATTACAAGTTTTTGACAGGGTTAAAGTCCTTATTTGACTCTTTAAGCCACGGGTGTCAAACTCATTTGTTATGATCTGACATAAATGAGACCTTGTTGGGCCAGGCCATGTGGGTCATAAAATGCAATGCCAGGTAGCAGAGATATCTCTCCTATATAATAAAACCATTTTCATCAGGCAACATTCCATGCACTCCAAAATCAGTTTGCTCCGTGATCTGTCATTCAGAAGCTGTCCCTATCCACTGGCTGCATTGCCTGAGTCTCACCTCAATATTCTAAACAGTTTGCTGTTCCTCTCCCCCCCAATAGCCAGTCAGAACACAAAGGTCCTTTGCATATGTGGTCTGATTGGCCTTTGCCTCTAACATTCTAAACAGTTTGGTTGTGGCTGCTGGGAGTCACTGAATGTGTCCTGAGGTAAAATTCATAGCCCAGTCTTCTGTTAAACAGTCACTGGAGTTGCCAAAATACATATTCCAATCTTCCCTTAAATGATCATTGGAGTTGCCAATCTCCCTGTGGGGCCTGGAGATCTCCCAGAAATCACCATGTTCCCCAGCCACAGAACATTATTTCCCCTACAGAAAATTTTCCAGCTATTACAATGGCTGCTTTGGGCAGTGGACTCCACCAAACTCTGCCCTCCCCAGGCTCTACCCCTCAGATCTACAGGTCTAGCCCTCCCCTTAGTATTGCCAGCCTCCAGGCAGCACCTGGAGATCTCCAAGAACAGTTTTCCTGGAGAGAATGGCTGCTTTGGGCAATGAACTCTATAGCATTACACCCTGCTGAGGTCCCCCCACCCCAAACTCTGCCCTGCCCAGGCTGTACCCCTCAAATCTACAGGTCTGGCCCTCCCCTTAGTATTGCCAGCCTCCAGGCAGCACCTGGGGATCGCCAAGATCAATTTTTCTGGAGAAAATGGCTGCTTTGGACAATGGACTCTATGGCATTATACCCCGCTGAAGTCCCTCCGCACCCCAAACCCTGCCCTCCCCAGGCTCTACCCCTCAAATCTACAGGTCTGGCCATCCCCTTAGTATTGCCAGCCTCCAGGCAGCACCTGGAGATCTCCAAGATCAGTTCTCCTGGAGAGAATGGCTGCTTTGGGCAATGAACTCTATGGAATTGTATCCTGCTGAGGTCCTTCCACACCCCAAACCCTGCCCTCCCCAGGCTCTACCCCCCAAACCTATAGGTATTTCCCAACCCAGAGTTGGCAACCCTGTAACTGGCTGTGGAACCACTTTCCAGACCCTTGGAACCCAGAAGACATGGCATAGGAGGAAGTGGTTTTCTACCTTAGCTGCCACTGCATAACCCCAAATCAACATAAGTCAGGGGTGGAAACTCCCTTATTGGAGCTCTGACCTGGATAACCCAGGCAAGCGAATCCCGTCAGATCTCGGAAGCTAAGCAGGGCTGACCCTGGCTAGTATTTCGATAGGAGATCTCCAATGAATACCAGGGTCATGACACAGAGGCAGGCAATGGCAAGTCACCTCGAATGTCTCTTGCCTTCAAGCCCTACTAGGGGTTGCCAGAAGTGAGCTTGACTTGATGACAACCCCCCCTCCCTTATTGGTATATCTCTGGAAAAGATGTAGGAGACTCCATGTAATTCAGTAGTACTTATGTTGACTGCCTCTAGAGGACATGAGGCAAATGTCTTTCATGTGATTGCCACCAAAGATCTTTAAGTTATACTTTGAGCTAGTAAATGAATACATGAAATGGTCAGACCATTGGTCTGTCAAGGTCAGTACTGTTTACTCTGACTAGAAGAAGCTCTTCAGATTGTAGGTAGAGATCTTTCACATCACCTATTGCCTGATCCCTTTAACTGGAGATTTTGGGGACTGAACCCAGGACTTTCACTACAATGGCAATCATGTGCTCTGGATGGACAAATGCTGTCCGTCCGTAATGCAGTAATGTATCCAGTGCAGACCACTGGCCTAATTGATCCTTTTTGTTCCTGACTCTGGCCACAATTTACAGTACCATGGATTTCAAAGGCTTTTGTTTTGCCTTTGTTCTAGTAAATTAACCTTATGAAAAGGATCTGAACTTTTTTGCTAGGTGAACAGCAGTTTGTGAGTCCACAGTGGGGTCAATTTTGCATATTGATCGTCTGAGACTGCTTTATACAAAGAAATTACTAGTTAGGATTATTTGCCCTCTGTGTTCAAGTGCATGTATGGTTAAACCCCTGACTGTGCTGCCTCCATCTAAGTATGCATCATCTTTTAAGAAGGAAACCCATACTTAAGCTGTGGTCCTCAGTAATCCTTTAATTTATGCCATTATTTCTCATGATTATGTATATTTTTTTCTAATGTGCAATCATAAAATCTGTTAAGCTGTGCACATGTATGATTAAACTTCAATGAATCATAAAGGTCTAGGGTTAAATTTACCAACTGCGTTTTGCATTTCTAATGTTTTCTTAAGATACTTTATTTATATTTAGGTTAATTGTAATTTTTAGCAAAGGAGGTGACTCATTTGAGTCGAAAGAAAGGGGACATCTGGTGAAGAATAATTGTATTATATGCAGTTCAGAAAGAAATTAAAAGAAAAATCAACCCTTTTATTGTTGAATTTAATTATATTTTTACTAAATGCTATAATTTAAAAATAAATATGGAGAAAGCCAAGGATGTTCATTTGAATAATATTATTTTCTATAATTCATTGAAATCTATTGACATAATTCATCAGAAATATCTGTAGTGCAAGCCCTGTCGATACTGAGAAATGCACAACATTTGGAGCATACTCTTGGGCAAATGTGGTATAGTTATTATTGCTCTTAATAATGCTCATCTGGTTTCATCTTAATAGGAATGAGCAAATCAAATAAGCCAGTGTACATATAATGCAAGATGATACAGCAGGGGAGAAGAAATTCATGCTGAAGAAAGATATGGGAAGACAAAGAAAATGAGAATCCCCAAGACTGGCTTTTATATCCCGCTGCTCCTCTGAGAAGGGCCCAAGCCGTCTTATATGCATCACAGCATATAAAACATCTAAAACCACTGTGTATAACAACAACACAGCCCACAATCTGTTTACTATGCTAGCAAGTTAATTAATCATACCATCTAACATTTGATTCACCCTTAAATAAAAATTAATGATCAAATCAACACCCAAATCAATAGAAAGCCTTCTGAAATTGAACTGTTTTGCAGCCTCTCCTAAAAAAAACTTAGTACTGTAGATGCCCTCCTCACCTCCTCCTTCAGACCACTTGAAAGGTTTGGTGCCATGGCTGAAAAATATAACAGTTGGATTGAGGAGGAATGAATTCTCATAAGGAGCACGTAAGAGACAGTGAGATGAATGCTGCTGGTATTCAGGGTTCATACAAGAAGAGCTGATCCTTCACTTATGTGGCGCTCAAGACATGAAGGGAAGGAACTAGCACTGAGAAGTGAGCCTGAACACAAACAGACAGCCAAAGAAACTGTTTTAGAATAGTTGTTTTGTATTCATATAAGCACGTCGAACTTGAAAGACAGTTGTGGTTCCCATCACTGAAGTTTTTCTGGGAGCAGCCCCAGGAAGCATGTCTTAACAGTACTCTAGCCTTAAGGTTATAGTAGCATGGATTGGTGAAGCCAAATCAACTGAGTCAAGACGGGAAGATAATTTGCAGGAAAGAAATAATTAGAAGAAGGGACTCTTAGGAATAATACTAACCTGCCTTTCTAATAGCACAGCTGGCCCAAACAGTGTCCCAGAGTGCTTGACATGATTTATGAGAGATGAATTTACTTCAGCCAGGGTAGCAAGCACAATCCCTTCTAGAATATCAATTTTATCAGCCAGCATCACTTTTACTGATTTACTTTTAGCTCCTTGACCACAGCACTGCCCAATGGTAGAGACAGTCTCTTTTGGGGGCTTAGTCAATGAAATACAGACTTGGGAATCATTAGCTTATGTTTATGAATTTCAATGGTTTCCCTGTGTAATCTGACTGTGGTAACTGGAAGTGTTGTCCAGTCTTTTAGTGTCTTGGAACAAAATGCTATGTCCTGTTTGGGTTAGGCTATGTTCAGCCATAAACATAAACACAATTTCAACAGGAAAGAAAAGAGTTTAAAAATAAATAGGGCATGGTTTCCTGTCCTGAAAAACACAAAATGCTCTACAGCTGACAATAGCACTACAGATAAGATCAGAGTTTCAATAGCCATTCCACACACAAAAGAACCTCCTCAGGAAACAGGAAACCTCCTCAGGAAACAATCCATAGACAAAAGAACCTCCTCAGGAAAGCTCCTCTATTAGCATGTTCATGGCCTGGAGAACTACTACAGGATAATGACTCTGCCCTACCCCACCTTCAAGGGTAGATATAAATTACCTGCCTACTATTTTTCTGCTCACCTTGACACAGAGAGTACTCCATCTTTCTGTGCTATACCATCTTTATGTGCTATACCTCTGAGGATGCCAGTGACAGCTACTGGCGAAACGTCAGGTCCTACAATGTCAAGACCACGGCCACACAACTTGGAAAATCTACAGCAACTAATATCCTTTAAGTAGTCAGTATGTGTAAGACCTCAAGGACTTCACTGAACATTTTGTCATGACAAAGAATTATAAAAGAAACAGTCAATGGTGAAGATAACTGGGCAGGCCTTTGTTGCATTTTCTTTCATGGTAATTTTTTTTTTTTTTGGGGGGGGGAGTATTTTACCAGGAGATAGAAGACAAGATTTCATTCTAAGGCTATTTCTAATTTTAAAAATGGCTTTCTACTCTGAAAGCTGAATTACCAGGGATAGCAGGGATATTATTGCAGTCTAATGCAGGAAACTGATCATCCATCAAGTTTAAATTATAACTTGAGCCAAAATTATATTTTCTATTGGAATGAGTTTTGTGCTTCGGCTGATATTCAGCCTCGTCTAAGTTTTTATGCACACAGGAATGGAAGGGAAAGTCTGGAATTAATTTCCATAATGAAAAGGAGGCTAAATGGATTTCGAGGGGGATTTCATGTGAATTTCTAGGTGGTTTTTTATGTAACAAGTTCAAACATGGATTTTTAGGCCCCATTATTAATCCAGAAATGTCTGTAAAGTGGACATGGTTTAGTTCAGTTACGTCTTCCATCGTATGCCAGCATTACCTCCTTCCCCGGAGATAGGGTTCCCAGCTCTGAGTTGGGAAATATCTGGAGATTTGAGGAATGGAGCCTGAGGAGGGTAGGGTTTGGGGAGGGGAGGAACTTCCATGGGATATAATGCCATAGAGACCACCTTCCCAAGTGGCCATTTTCTCCAACTGACCTGATCTCTGTTGCCTGGAGATCAGGTGTAATAGCGGGAGATCTCCAGCCACCACCTGAAGGTTAGCAGCCCTATCTGGAGATCACCCATGATGTCATATGAAGGAACCATCAAATTTGCCTTCTCCAAATATTCTTTCTTATAGGTGTCACTAAAACCATGTGATGTAGGCATGCCATAGCCAGGCAACTCTGTTAATACATGAATCAGACCTTCAGTGTATTGAACTGGGAATAGAAGATCATAGTGGATATTAGATACTGGGTTCACATGTTTAAATTGCATGCAAGTACCCAAACACACACCACTCCCAACAATAGGCTATTTACATAACTCTCCTTCCCCATTGGTCCCCTCCGGAATCCTGGCAAGCTATTGTTCTGGAGCAACAAGCTCAGCCAGTCTCAGATACTAACTCAGGGTTGACCCATGCTCAGTACGCTACAGTGGAACTGGAAACAGACCTAGAGGGGGGGAAATGTCTTGGGATAGAAGAGCAAACAAACAAAAAAACCTGGTATGAAACATGGTCATTTACTGAAAGAACGTGGCTTTAAAAAAGAGTTAGGGATCCCAAGTGAAGTGTAAGCAGAGCTCCAGTCATGGAATGGATCTTTACTGCCTTAAGTGTGATACTGCAACCTCCAGTCCTCTGAGCAGCTGCTACTGTGGAGCCAGGGAAGCATCAGGAATTGTATAGGATGTAGTGGGGGGAAGGTTAGGGGGCTACATCCTTGCATGAATGGAACTGTGTTTCTGCTCATATGGTGCGAGTTTGGATCCAACCCAGTGTGTACTTGTATGCTTGCTTCTGCACTTCCTATAACCCTTGTACCACTTTACAAACTGATTACAAACACCACTGGTCTCTTGTGTTCATCTTCAAAGGTAGGCAATCCTGTGAAAGGCTGTCCTGGACTTTCTGCTTCTTAGAGAAGCGGGCAGAGTGTCAAACAATATATTTCTTGTTATAGGATTTAAATAATGCTAATGAACTTATCAGATCTTGGATGCTAAGTAGGGTCCGCCCTGGTTAGTATTTGGGTGGGAGACCACCAAGAAAGGCTAGGGCCACGATGCAGAGGCAGGCGACACCTTGAAAACCCTTTCCACTGCCACAAAAATGATTGTAAATGTGATTTATCAAGAAGAACAGGTAATCGCTGTATATGTGTTAACCTACAGAAAGTGAGCGCACTTTAAGAAGAGATATAATCCCACTAGAACTCTGGCTAAATTATGCAGGCTACTTCATATTCAATATGAGACGTAGGTATTTCTATATTAATAGAGCTGGACATGACCTAAAAATGTCTTTGTCCTAGATTTCCTTTTCTGAGAAACACTGGTGACTTGTTTATGTGATCAAAGTCAATGGAAGCCACAAAATCCCACCCCCCACCTCATTTCTGAACCATTCAAAATGATTATTAACAATGTTTAAAATTAAAACTGAGTAGCCATTACAGTCAAAAAGTTTGCTACTCTGTAATTATGATTTCTATGTGCCATAACCACTCTGAATGTTGATAAAATTATTTTCAGGGTAAATATGAATTTGACCTAAAATCATAATGCAGAAAAATTCAAGATCTATTTGTGTATCTAATTGCAATAAGTGGATAGTTAAAATCTCCGGATCTGGGCCACACTGTCACTGAACAGATTTTTGTGCAAACTTGAGGGATTTCAGACAAATCTGAAATCTTTAAAGAATGTGTAGTGGGTTTCAGTTCTCCCCAGATTTTAAAAAGAAATTGTGCATGGGCCGACAATGCACTTAACTTTTCTTCTGCAGGGCCAGTGATGGCATACTCCGGGAGCTGTTCTGGGCACAGCCACAGTGGCAGACACCAGGAGCTGCTCCAGACATGTGGGTGAAGCTGGGATCCACTCTGGACCTGGCTGCAGTGGTGGTAGATGACAGGAGCAGCAGATGCCAGGAGGCTCTCTGGGCCTGGCAGTGGTTGGCCTTGGGAGTCACTCTGGGCCCAAACTGGCTCTCAGACACCAGCACAGCTGCAGCTGGGCTCAAAGGTGGGTGGTGGGGCCTGCAGCCGTGCCTGCCTTGGCAAATGGGGGGGGATGAGATTCCCCCTATGTGTCTTGTGGGCCCCCGATTTGTGCTTGTATATTATATATTTTTAATTTTTTTTTTACTTTGAACTTCTATGAAAACAAACTGAAGGCACGTTACAGTTCTCTATATTAAGGGATTTCCTTGGCCTGAAAAACGCATCTTGCTCATGGCAGAGGGGTCCAGTGACAATTTTTAAACAACTTGATCTGTTCAAAGGGAGTTCCAGGCTTCCTCCCCCCCCCCGAGATCTGGCCCGCTATCAATCTTTCAGTATAGTCCCCATTCAGGGATTTTAAGAGGATTTGTATGGAAATAGAAGGTTGAGGTGAGGGATTGTGGCTGAGTACCTGCTTTTTATGTAGAGGGTTGCTGGAGTAATGCCTGGTATCTCCAGTGCCAGTTGTTGGGCTCCCCCTGAGACACTAGAGGAGTGGTATGCCCTCTGCAGCTCAGAGAGCCACATTTGCCGTTTTCATTGGCCAAAAGAACCACATTTACCTCTGTCTCTTGGATGAGGCCTGCTCCTCAAGAAAGCTTGCAGCTTACATGATTCTTCCTGCAGCAGCTGCTTCAAGATAGCAACCACCTGCCAGCCACAGGCCCTTGCTTTTATTATGCATTTATAATATTTAGGGAATTTCTATGCCATCTCTCCAGAGACCTGATCAAGGAAGCTCCCAGGGTATACAGCAAAAGAATAAAATGAACAACAAAGCAGGCCATAAAAATCAAAGGCCCTTTTTCATTTAAAAAGTCCACAGTGTAGTTCACAACACAATAAAATCTACGAAAGTACAATAAAAGTCATTTAAAATGCAGTAACATACAATTAAAATACCTCTCCCCCTAGTGCCTCTCCCCCACCTCATCATTTCTTACTGATGTTAACTGGAAGAAGTCTTCTGAAGTTGGAGGAAGGCTTCAGAATTTGCCAAGCAGAGTGATTGGGTAGATGCTAGAATTGTTAACCTACATGATTAGCTCCTTATAAGGAATAGTGAAATCATGTGATGCTCCATAACCCTTTTTAAGCATTATCTAAATCTGAAGTTTTATTATGATTACTGTTGTTTTTCAAGCCCCTTCCAATTTTTACATCTCCTGAGCTTCTAAATGCTTGTAACACATCAGAGTTTTACATCTAATATGCACCTAAATATGAAAAGCAAGATTGCCTTGGGCATGTTTTATCTAGGAACAGCATCTGAGATCCAGAAAGGATTGGCAGATAACCCCATATTCACTGTGACAAAGACAGTCTCTGAAATTATCCCTTGTCATCTGTGCACGTTTTACTCCTGGAAAGTTCAGAAAGTTTTAGGACAACTAAGGATCAGGACTACCTTTTTATTGTTTTCATATTCAGCTTCCATAAGTACTTTTTGCTGTTTGTTTACAGTATTTTGAGACTTCTGCCTGTGGTGACATTGAAGCAAACCCCTAAAAATACATTTTCCCAAAAAATTGTTCTGAAAGTCAATTTCCAACACAGTGGTCGATATAAGTCAACTGTGTGTGCTTGAGGTTACCAAAGTATGATCATGCATCATTGCATTTGCAGACCTTTGAGTTACAACCCAGGGTACCCTTATATAAGCAAATGTGACCATTTCCTTCAGACCAGTTGCCAGTCTCATTCACTGTTTGTAACTCTGTGTGCCTGGGCTCACCTTTTCTGCACTTGAATAAACTCTCTTTATTCAAACATCATCATAAATCGATGGTGGGGGTGTGAACTCATAGGGTTGCCAGCTCTGGCTTGGGAAATACCTGGATATTAGGGGGTGGAGCCTGAGGAGGGCAGGGTTTGGGGAGGGGAGGGACCTCAGTGGGGTATGATGCCATAGAGTCCACCTTCCAACGTGGTCATTTTCTCCAGGTGAACTGATCTCTATTGCCTGGAGAACAGTTGTAATCCCAGGAGTGGAGGGAATAAAACTGTATACCAGAATCACAGCAGATTTCTAGATGAGTAAATGGTACAGCAGCTTGGCATTGTTTGCTGGGAGGAGCTACATAAGAGGCCATGCAGGAGAGGTGACCTCATTTGGAATACTGTGTACAGTTCTGGTCACCACATCTCAAAAAGGATATTATAGCATTGGAAAAAGTGCAGAGAAGGGCAACTAGAATGATAAAAGGGGTGGAAGACCTTCCCTATGAAGAAAGGTTAAAATGCTTGGGGCTCTTTAGCTTGGAGAAACGATGGCTGAGGGGTGACATGATTGAGGTTTATAAGATTATGAATGGGATTGAGCAGGTTGAGAAAGAAGTACTTTTCTCCCTTTCTCACAATACAAGAACTCGTGGGCACTCCATGAAATTGCTGAGCAGTCGGGTTAGAACAGATAAAAGGAAATACTTCTTCCCCCAAAGAGTGATTAACATATGGAATTCACTGCCACAGGAGGTGGTGGCAGCTACAAGCATGGACAGTTTCAAGAGGGAATTAGATAAACATATGGAGCAGAAGTCCATCAGTGGCTATTAGCCACAGGGTATAGATGGGAATTCTCAGTCTGGGGCAGGTGATGCACTCTATTCTTGGTGCTGGAGGGGGCAGCAGTGGGAGGGCTTCTGGTGTCCTGGCCCCACTGCTGGACCTCCTGATGGCACCTGGTATATTTTGGCCGCTGTGTGGCAGAGTGTTGGACTGGATGGGCCGTTGGCCTGATTCAACATTGGCTTCTCTTATGTTCTTATGTTCTTAGGAGTAAATAATAGAAGCTAGGTCAGCTGGAAACTAGCAAACGAACACGCAACTTCTATTGGTTGTAAGCTTAATCAGACTTTATCATATGGGGACACGTGATGGAATGCCCTCCTTACCAATATGCACATGTGACCTTTCTTGTTATACTTTAGGTCCCAGGTGAAAACATGTTTTATTTATCCATGTTTTAGTTCTCAGTTGGGTATTCAGTTGATGGCTTGGTATGATGGCCTTTTTTATTTTCTGCATTGGTCTGATTTGATGTATATTTCATCCTCCAAAAAGTTTTTAAATATTTGTATTGATAATACTTGTATTTCTACAAATGCATTTTTAGTCTGCTGTTATAACCACATAATAGTTATGGATTGGATCCTGTAAATATAAGTAGACAGAGGTCGCAGTCACACACATACTAAACAATCTACTTTCAATCCACTTTCAGTGCACCTTCCAACTGGATTTTCCATAAGAGAAAAGTACCTAAATAAGGACCCATTCAGGAATGCCCAGAACAAGTACCAGGAGTTGACTGGAAGTAAGAAATTAGGCATGCAGAAGTGGAAGCAGCTTAAAAGTAGCATCAACAGAAAGATTTTAAAAAATAAACCAAAAAACCCATACCAGAGCTCTGACAATCTATATGTGGATGGCTGGTGGTACATTTGCATTCCAAGGCGGGGAAATGGCCACGAATCAGGTCTGAACGAAGACAAAAAAGACCCTACTCAAAATGCAGCACATTAATGACCTCTGTGTAAGAATTTGTCCCCAAGTGATGTCATTTTTAGACTAAGAAGTACTCTCAATGCACTATAGCAATCGTGTGCAACTAGATTTTCCTGTGTGAAACAAGAAAATCCAGTTGCAAGTGATTGCTGTAGTGTATTGACAGTACATTATCCAATGTGTGTGAAAGCAGCTAGTGAGATCCCCAGAAGCTATGATTTGGAGTCTGGTGCTAGAAATGTGGAATTGCTGGACAATAATCTTGGAGAATCAGGTGAAGATAAGGATGGCAGAAGTGGAATTACTGAAATTATATGAAAGAAATATGAACAGGAACATACATCCTGCATGAGATTCACATTTCTGAAGAAGAAGAGTTGGTTTTTAACCAACCCCTCCAGTTTCTCTACCCTAAGGAATCTCAAAGCAGCTTACAATCACCTTCCCTCCTTCTCCCCACAACAGGCACCTTGTGAAATAGGGTCTGACAGAGTGAGTCACCTGGCAGGCTTCATGTGGAGGAGAAATGGGGAATGAAACCCGGTTCTCTAGAAAGATAGTTCCAGGTGGTCAGCCATGTTGATCTGAAGCAGTAGAACAAATTTAGAGTCCAGTGGCATCTTTAAGACCAACAAAAGTTTATTCAAGGCAGGAGCTTTCGTGTGCAAAAGTGTGCTTTGCACACGAAAGCTCATACCTTGAATAAACTTTTGTTGGTCTCAAAGGTGCCCCTGGACTCTAAATTTGTTCTTCTGGTTCTCCAGATTAGAGTACACTGCTCTTAACCACTACACTATGCTGGCTCTCTGAGGGACCAGTTAGCTTCATATAACCATTAAGCCCATGATAAGGTGTATGCTTCTGTCACCACCTGCCTGCTCTACACCCCACTTCTAGAATTATTAATCTTCTTTGGCTAAGAGTTGTGCTTTCTCAGTTGTGGCTTCAGTCATATGGGACAGCCAAGAAAGTTAGGAGGGCACTGTGTCATGTCTTTTAAGAAGAGATGGAAGTCAGTTTCATTCCGAAGAGTACTTCAGTGATGTCTCAAGGTATTTTGTGTTGATGTTTATGGCGTGGGCTGGTAACGGATTTTGTTAGGGGTTATTTTGACATTGATGCTTTTTTAATGTTATTGGTGACTAGGCTGTTTTTTTAATCAGCTGCTGGACTTTGGAGAAGAAAGACAAGGGATAAATATTCAAAATAAACAAATCAGCATGGCATACTGTGGGTTGTATCCAACCAGCTTTTCCACTGGCGTAAAAGGGAGGAGGGGTTCATTTTTGACTACCATAAAGGCTGTGCTAGGCATCATGGGACCTGCTTGGATGAAAGCTGTGTGGGATGGAGGCTGTAGAAAGAAATGAAATTGAGGCAGAATGAATGCCTCTTCTTTTGTAAATATTCATTTTTGAGATAAAATATAATGTTATCATTAAGTGCCTAACAGTTATTAAAGCAACAACAGGCTTTTCTTTAGAGCAAATGTTGCCGCTGAAGTTATTATTTAATAAAGCGAGGGTTGTGAAGTCAGTTCTAATAAATGGTATATTTGAAACTGCATCCGTATTCTTATGGATCTAAAAGAAAACCTGACACAATCTAACTGGCATTTTGAAATGTCACTTATAAAATGAAATTATGATGTTGCCTGTGTCAGCCTCAGCCAATCAGTTTTGTTTGCTTTTATTTAGTTAGCTTTTTTAAATACCGTATTTGCCCGTCATTATTTTTTCTTATTGCTTGACATTTGGAAATTAGAGTACTTGGATGTCTGTTATTTTAAATCTGTCATTATAGTTATTATTCCATTTTTACCACTGCAGATGTTTTGGGCAACTGCAGAAAATTGATTTTGTTTACAACTATGAAACAAATAAACCTAATGGGAAGCGGTGTGGATTTTGCAAAAAGATGTAGCTGATAGGTCAGTCTGTTCAACACTGTGGTGCCATTTAGGTACTGGGTATAGGTATCACGGTCAAAGCAAGCATTTCAGACTGACATCTCTTTTCATTTCCAGCTTGCATGTTTTGAACCATTTTATCTCACTTAGCATTTCTGATCCTCCAAATGTTGTTTTGATGTGATGCCTGCTGCATTCCAGAATTTCACTCAGGAGTTTATTTATGGGAAGAGAAGGCAAAATGCCAGGGCCTAATACTGCGAATAAATGGAAGATGTCTGTCAAAAATCAATGCAGTGCTTTCCTACTGCTTGGTCATGGATGAATGTGGACAGTAGTCCTAACACTTGCACAGATCAGTGGTTATTTATCTAGACTGACAGAAATATTTTAAAACTAAAACTCTTATCACTAAAATTCTGCACGAGTGAAATTTCTGTTCATGTATAGCAGGGGTTCTCATCATGGTGCCTGAGAGATGGAGTGATAGTCAAATCCTATTAGGGGGCATTTCACAGTTGAATGTTGCTCTTTCATTAAACTCTGGCTGCAGTCACACTCGAGGCTTGGTGCAATCTGGCCGTACCTATACTTGCGGCAGTTTAAATAGTTGTGGGAAGTTTTGATTAGACGTTCCACCCTGAACTGGCATCACTGCACACTTAACATAAGAACATAAGAACATAAGAGAAGCCAATGTTGAATCAGGCCAATGGCCCATCTAGTCCAACACTCTGTCACACAGCGGCCAAAATATACCAGGTGCCATCCGGAGGTCCAGCAGTGGGGCCAGGGCACCAGAAGCCCTCCCACTGCTGCCCCCTCCAGCACCAAGAATAGAGTGCATCACCTGCCCCAGACTGAGAGTTCCCATCCATACCCTGTGGCTAATAGCCACTGGTGGACTTCTGCTCCATATGTTTATCTAATTTCCTCTTGAAACTGTCCATGCTTGCAGCTGCCACGACCTCCTGTGGCACTTGACCCCATGTTGTTGCAGCATCCTTTTTTTTTGTCTTTCATGCATGTGCATAAGCATGTATCTGAAGCTCTGGTTCCTTTTTGACAGCTCCACAGTCCCTCTGCCAGATATTGTGGCCCCTCTCAGCCTCCTTCCCTTTGCCTCTTTTTCTTGGAATACGTGTGTGTGTGTGTGTGTGAGACGGACTTAAAGATCTGGGACCAGCAGAAAGTAAACATAGAACACTGCTGAGTCACATGACTGAGGAGGGGACCATTTTAGCTCGGAACCCTCAGTGATTGGCATTTAACAGTCCAAATGTTCCGTTTGGAATTGGCAGTGGAGAAGCTGCAAGAAGTTTGTTGTGTGACAGAAAGCTGACAAGGAGTCTGTCAGTGAACCAAAGAAGTCAGATCTCTGTAGCTCTGTGGAAACAGCCTGTGAACAGTTTATGTAAAGAACTGGGGCTTGAGAGCAATCTGCACTGATTCTTCTAATATACTGAGGTGAATAAAAGTATAAGACCTGAGTGGTCACAGACACCAAAGATACTGCTCCACAGGGACTTATAAAGTAGTTGAGCAAAGGCTAGAAGGTCTGAAGTGAGGAGTCTGGAAGGCTGGTTAGGGGAGCAGTTAGACTCGAAGGGCCAGCCAAAAGTTAACCACTAAAGGAGTGACTGGAGAGTGAGATCTGAGGTGTGTGTTGTGAACTGAAGAAACATCTAGGTACTGAACTGAAAGTAATAAACATACAGCCTAAGTGAACATAAGGGAAAGAGCTAAAGCCTGAAAGGAAACAAACTATCCTCTGTACAACTTCCATCCCCCTGTTGTGTTATTTGTAAATAAAGCCTGTTCAGTTTTAACGTTAGCAAGCTGTGGTGCCTATCTATTTCATTGTAAATACACTTAGCAGTGGTCCTTACGAATATCCCTGACCAAGAAGAAAAACAATTACCCCGAAGAGATTACTTTTAGATTTACTTAGAGGACTGTCAGAAGAAATCAGCAGCAGCTCTGACCAGGAGCCACAGGAAGACCCTCACAGAACTGTCAGTATAGAAGGGGAGTGTGTCATGGGGGGTAAAGTGCAGATTTACAGGAGAGTAGTCCAATTTATTCCAGTGCACTTACCCTTGTGTCAATCATGGGATGCTCTCAAACAGCAATTCTGATGCAGAGGCAGGAGAGAGGGTTTTTGAGGAGTGGGGATTTGTCACTTGAAAACAACTCCCTCAGAGACTCCGGATCCAGAATGACTACTTGGCCTTGGTGATTGACAATGCCAGGGGTGATTATGCACTTATGCACACATAGCTACCTGATTTAAAAAAAAAAAACAATGGAGGCAGAAATAGAAGGGAAGATTCAGACTTCCCAAACAGCTTGACTTCGCAACTAGGGGGTTCAGAAGTCGGGGAATGTGGGGTAGAAGCACTGCCATGTGTAAAGACCAGACTTTCCCCGATGTCAGCAAACTCCGCTTCCAGGATGCGCCAGACCTGGGTGTGGATGACTGGAGGCAGATGTTGTCTGATTGCGCTTTTTACATCTGCAAAGGTACCACAATGATACCAGCATGAACTGCTTGTCTGACCACAGTCTCTGTCTGTGGGTGCTTCAGTGAACAGTGCCATTTTCTGAATTTTGTCCAATATGCTACCCAGTATCTATATGGACCTAGAACATAAAGGATTTTTTTCTTTAAAGTCCTTTAGGTGCACACATAAGTTTGTTACAAAAGAGACCTAAAAAGACACCTTTGATACATCGCTTTTTTAGTATTTGGTAGATTACCAACCCCAAGTGGGGCCTGGAGACCTCCCACAGTTACAACTGATCTCCAGGCTACAGAAACCAGTCCCCCTGATGAAAATAGTATCATACCCTATTGAGATACCCTCCACGCCCTCCCCAGGCTCCATCTTCAAACCTCCAGTGATTTCTTAACCTGGAACTGGCAACCCTAGTTGGTGAGAAAAATGGAAACCCCTTCAAAATAAGAAAGATCTAATGTTTTTAGTTTTTCAGTGATTCAGCAAACAGGGTAGTTTTGAGGGACTTCTGGTATGCTGATGTCATTTTTATTTTGCAGCACATGGGTGTATTTTTCCAAGGGTTTCTGACTCTAAGGGTTGTAGAAGGTCTCGGCCCTTTCTATAGGATGACCAAAAGACTAGTGCTGGAGATTTCTTACATGGGAAATGAGATTGGGTGTGAGTGAGAAACAGGATGATGCTCTACAGCTCAAGGGAACACCCTAAAGAAGGGTTGGCTCGCCCTTTTATCATAATCACTAAGGGACTCCCATATCTGGTGATAATTTGCAGATATGAATGAGTCATCTCAGATGACCTGTGTTAATTCACACATGACGCTTCTCACCGGGGTCACTTCATGTTGTCAGCTTCATGCCATTATATGTAATCAGATAATATACATGTAGGTGGGAATGCTTAACCTAACCCCCAGGCTTGTTGTGAGGCTAAAATGGAAGACATGAGGTAGGCTGCTCTGAGTCCCCACTGCGGGGATAGTCAGGGTACAAATGAAGGAAATACATAAACAATAATGAAGTGAGTAAATAAAAGAAATAAACCCCATTATGGAGCTCAATAAGTAACATTTGTTATATTCTGTAGAAATGTTAAGAGATATCTATTGGCCTTTCTCCAGAACATGTGAGATAACGATGCTTAATACTGTCATAATCTTTTTTCATTTATGTATCTCTTCTCATTGACTTGAACATCAACATTTTATCTCACTGGCTGAGTCACAAATTGTGTTGTTGAACATATTGTTAACATATGCACTTGACATGGCATGGCTAAAGACATTATGCAGAACTAACCACTTTAAAATGCCAGGAACAAAGCAAAACAAGATCTGACCCACTTTCCAGTGGTAAATACTGTCTCTGCTAATTGTGAGAATGTGTGGAGGCTTTGAAATCCTCATACCTGAACTAAGCCCAAGTGTGTCATTCTCCGAGAGAAGATCTGGAAGCATGAAACTGGCTTTGGGAAGCTTAGCTGTGTTCTCTGGGGTATTGTGACTATTCTCAGTTGCAGTGGGCTGTGTAATTCTCCCACAGAACTGGGGAAATTGCCACTCAGCGCTACAGATGACTAAGACATCAAGATATTTTTACCAAGTTTTTGGTTTTCACAAGTGACAATTTCACATCAAACAAGATCCTGTCGTGTCTTATGAAGCCCAGACTGTGTGCAGAAACTAACATGTATCCAGCCACGAACTTTGGAGAACAGCATTTTCCTCTCTCCCCCCCCCCTCCTGCTGCAAGCCACCAGGAACAGCATAAGGATAAACGGGGATTCTGCAGTGGGAGGGGGGAACTGGCAGAAATCACCAGCAATCATCCGTAAAAGGAAATGTCATTCTGTCAGGGAAATTATATAGCTGGACACATGCCAGTGGATAGGATGCTGATTGAAATGCAACCACATGGGGACAGGTCTGTGCGTATGCCATTTGTGTGCAGGAACTTGTCATGTGGCTTCAGGTATATTTCTCTGCCACCAAAATTTCCTCTGCATCATCAGGAAAACTGGTGAAGAATGGTAGAATCAATAAATCTAATAGTCAACATGGCTCCATCTATGGCTAACTTAAATCCATGCATCAAGGCCATGTAGAGAGAAAGGAGAGTTTCCTACAAAGTTGGGGATCTCCCAGGTTGGCAAAAAAAATGAAAATGAAAGAAAAAGTTATGGGGACTTTTTAAAAGTCCCAAAATCTCAATTTACTGGGAAGAAGCTGAAACTTGTGACAAAATGTTGCAAGATCTTCCATTTTATGTAAACAGAGAGAAGTGCCATTGTTGCTGCTGTGGAGGTGACCAAGCCACCAGGTGGCCAGGTGTCTGGGAAGAGAAGAGGAAGAAGAAGAGTTCTATTTATACCCCACCCTTCAGTTGGAGTCTCAGAGTGGCTTACAATCTCCTTCTCTTCCTCTCCCTCCAACAGACACCTCGTAAGGTAGGTGGGGCTGAGAGAGCTCTGAGAAAACTGCTGTTGAGAGAACAGCTCTGAGAGAACTGTTACTGACCCAAGGTCACCCAGCTGGCTGCATATGGAGGAGGAGTGGGGAATCAAACCCGATTCTCTGGATTAGAGTCCGCCATTCTTAACTACTACACCAAACTGGTGCTGTCGCCACCAAGCAAGCAACAAGGCAGAGAAGCAGTGGAGGGAGGAGTGAAACTGTGAGAGAAGGAGGAGAGGACAGAAACTGAGAGAAAGCCAGGCTGAGAAGAGGGGAGAGAGGGTGGAAGCAAGCAAGCAAGAAAGACTGAGAGAGAAAGGGTGGAGGAAAGGGGAGGAACCAAGAGGGGACTGGGATGACACTTTTCCCACTTGTAGAATATCTGATTATAACAGAAAGCACAAACTGCTTCTTTATTTATTCTCTCTATACATGTTTCTTAGTCCTGTTCAGAAGGTATGAGATCATCTCTACAGAGAAACACTAGTCATCCCCTATAACATGTTAAAAGAAGAGTGAGCAGATGTTCTTTTTGTTGTAAATGCATGGATAAGGCATCCATTGTGTTGCAACTGTTACTGGGTAATTGGCCTAGGACCTTCATATCTGCAAGGCCATTTCTCTCCTTGTGCAACAGCATGACAGGTTTGCTCATCTGCATAAGGTTTCCTGCAGGCGCCAACCTGCAAGTGGGCAAAATCAACAACGGCCTGTACCTGTGCTTTCTCCACTGTGGCCCCAACCTTGTGGAATGGCCTTCCTGAGGAGGTCAGGAAGGCTCCCACTCTCCTGGCTCTCCACAAACTATGCAAAACTGAATTATTCAGGAGGGCTCTTCTGTGCAGGCACTAGAGTTATACCATACGAAATGATTCACAAAGTTACTTGGGTGTATTATTAATGACAGTGGTCTATACTAATGGGTATAGTTTGCTGAAAGTTGGATTCTACTACGTGATTCCCACCCCACCATTTAATGTACATGATGTGTCATAAAATCCTACCAATCACTTGAGTGACATAAATTGTGGCTCTGATGGATTCTCCCAGTGGATATTAGACCAAAGCAGCAAGTTTTGTGTACCTCTCCCCCCCCCCCGATGATTTACACTGTATTTTGTTTATTTAAATTATACTTGCATGTTTTGTAAGCTGATTTGGGTACCCATTGAGGAGACAGGCAGGAAGAGAAAAGTTCTAAATAAATGAACAGTGATGTCTTCCCTTAGAATCCCCAAATGTGTACATACGTGCTGTCAAGTCACAGCTAACTTATGGTGACCCTAGCAAGGGGCTTTGAAGGCAAATGAGAAACAGATGTAGTTTGCCATTGCCTTCCTCTGCAGTCTTCCTCAATGGTCTCCCATCCAAGAACTGACCCTGTTTAATTTTTGAGAACTGATGAGACTGAGCTATACCATGCTGCCTTCCCTCTCTGGAACCTCCAGTGCCTCACCGAGGCCACCTGTACCTTTTAACGGATCTGTTGGCTGTTGCCTCTGTTTTCTTCCACAACCATTCAGATGGATGTAAAGATTTGACCCGTGTCATTCATCTTTACAGTCTCACGAGTGGCAATTGGCTTTGGGGAACGTCTGATAAGATACCGCAAAGCCAAACAGTGTAGGCGGAAGTCTTTGCATATACCCAGAATGGTGTGGGAGACAGCTGCTATCGAAAAACCAATAACCACTTCAGTAAGCATGCAAATAAAGAAGACCTACCTCAGCCTGAGAACAGTCTCCACCTTCTATCCATTTGTCAGTGCTGGGAAATATGAATAAAGATTACAAGTGCAATGTCCTAATCCAGCAACAGAATGCTATTCTTGACGGAGTACTGCCATTGGCTCATACAGTTATTCAAATGTTGGTTACTAAGGTCTGCAGACAGTCGTTTGAGATTAATGAAGCTCTTTACTAAACTGCTGCTCCAACATAAATAACATCAGCCAGGCTTTGGAAATATATTTTTTTCTGTTATATTTCAGCAATGTCAAGCATTATACTTCATTATCATCCGGTGCCTCTGCTAGACATTGTGTCAGTTGTTTAGACACAGTGGAGAGAGAGAGATTACATTTGAAATGCAATGTGCTAACCTCATTATCCTTTCCAAGGTCAGGTAAATAATAATGAAATTTGCGGGACAGAAGATGCCTTCAGTGGTTCTTTCTGAAGAACTTCAGGTTATCTCTGTACAGGAACCAAATCATTTACGTATGTCTCAGTTGTACCCTGGGACACATAGTCACTGCTGGTATCCATCACCCCTGAATTTGCTGCATTATTTGTGGAGGATTGAAAGCAAGAGGTTTTTGCCAGGATGAGGCTGTGCACTTTTAATATATTTTGAACCTAGGATGAATCTTTCAGTGGATCTAGTGTTAAAGCAGTAGTCTAAAGCTGCATGGGAAAATCAGGAAATCATGCTAAAAATCAGAATAAATTCAAAATCACCATTAGTGTAGTTCCACTTATTAGAACCAATCACGATGTCTCAAAGTAGAGTGCAAACTTACAAGTTCCTTAGAACTCTTCATCAGACTGAATGTTAAACAATGCAAACAAAAGGGGGGATGTTGTGGTTGATGGACGTGCCCTTTTGTCTGTAGACAGAGTACAGAAAGCATTAAGCAGTCAAGTTTAAGTCAAGCCATTCTAGATGCAGAGAAGGCTGTGGGGAGGGGACAAAGAAGTGGAAATATGAAAAGCCAGGCATAATTTGGGTATCTTTCTTGGCAGCAGAGTAGTTGGCAGCAGAGGATAGGACTCTCAATAATGGGTTTAAATTATGGATGGAAACTTACTGGCTGGATATTGGGGGGTAGTGGAATCATCTGCCTAGGGAGGTGATGAGCTCCTCCTCACCGGGAGTCTTCAGGCACTTGTCAGGGAAGCTTTAGGCTCATCTTGCACTGAGCAAGGGGTTGGACTAAATGGCCTGTATGCCCCTTCCAGCCCTCTGATTCTATGATTCTTTTAAGACATTTGGCAGAGGTAAAGAAATACACAATCAGTGAGTGGTAGAGTGCCTGCTTTGCTTATGGAAGGCCCCAGGTTAAATCCAGTTGAAGGTTCTCAGCTAGCACTTGGGGAAGACCTTTATGTGCTGCTTTGAGACAACACTATACTGGATGGATGACTGGTTTGATTCCGTAGAAGTCATTTTCATGTGTTCAGAATCTCATGCTTCATATGCTCGAGGTCTCAGGAAAATCGCATACCCTCCAGCAACAGAACATTAGAGTAGAGGCATCCTGCCAATGCTCTTGTTTTTATGCCAGTTCTGTGTTGGCTGCCCTGAGGAATGATAACTCAGGGCCAAGGTACATGATATTGCATCCCTAGGTCTGCCACAGGGACTCAGTGCCATTTTAAAGCCTTTTTCAGAACTTTTAAAATTGCTGTGGGGACCCCGATCTTGCCGGGCACCACAGCATGGGGGGATGAGGGGCTTCTGTTACCCCTGCACTTTGGTTCCTGGCTGGATGGAGCTTTCACGGTGATTTTAAAAGTAAAGAAAAAAGGCTTTAACATGGAGTGGGCTCAGGGATGTGGTATTGTGTAGACTAACAACATTTTAAGAAGGAGCACTAAAAGCAAAAATAGGCAGAATAAACTAGCAGTAGAAAAGTAGGGGAAGTCCCTGGTAAATAATCTGAGGGCATTAGCAGAATCTAGAATGTTATTTAGATTTTATTGCCAGCTGTCTGTAGTCACTGCTAGATAGTGAGAAAGGCAGGATAAACCAGTACAATTCATGGAAGAAAATATTGACAGGCAAGTGCGTAATCAGCTGTTTCGCTTGATCATCTACCAACAACCTTTCCTTGCTTCCTTATCTAGGACTGCTAGGAGGCTCAGATCAAGCCAGATAGAGTCAGCAGGGTCTGATTGCTATCTAGCACTTCTGGAACAGGTGCAGCCAAGAAGCGCTTGGGGGGATCTCTCAAAAGTCCTATACAGATGACATATTTAAGGACAAGCCAACATAGTTAGACAGGGAGTTGGAGTGAGGCATGTGTACTCCCCCCCCCCCCGGTGAACTCATGAACACATGAAGTTGCCTTAAAGTGAATCAGACCATTGGTCCATCAAGGTCAGTACTGTCTATTCAGACTGTCAGTGATTCTCCAGGATTTCAGGTCTTTAACATTACCTGACCCTCTTAGCTGGAGGTGCCAAGGATTGAACCATGGACCTTCTGCGTGTCAAGCAGATGCTCTGCCATTGAGCCTTTCCCACATTTGAGTGAATGTCTGTAAGCATTGCCCAAATGACTCAAGTAGTCACAAGGGGTATCATAATTAGTGGAGGGCGCATTGGAGGTACTGCTGTGTGGGTCCAAGACAGGCTTCCTTGCTATTGGCTTTGGCAGTCCTCTTGGTCTGGCTGGGGATGGCTCAGGAGGAGGCAGCAAAACAATTCAAAGCATCAAAATAACTTGAGATACTCATGACAGCACTCAGGGATTACCCTGCGTATAGATGTTCACCCAAATGTGAGCACTGCACAAATGCTATATGGGAATGTTCACAAACTGTGTTCCCCAATCACTGGTATATGTATAGGCTCCACATCCAGGTTTTGGCTGAAGACCCAGAGGTGGGGATCCAAGACCAGCATACTCACTGCCGCTCAGTGTATGTTGGCTTATCCCTAGATATGCCATCTCTACAGGACTAAAGCTTTTCGCTTCTCTTACTCAGTTAAGGCCATTCCTGACAATTGTGTCATAATGATTTTCTGTCATGTTGGAAAGACCAGGTTGAAGCTTTACAAACACGACCTACATTGCTCTTGAAATTGTCCAGTAAAATCCAGACTTACATCTGACTTTTCCAGTACAAGGAAGTCTTCTTTTTCTGTCCTGTTCTGTACGCATATAAGAATTAAGTATGCAAGTGTAACACAGTCATTGGCCTTCAGGTTCTCCTCCTGCTTGAAAATAATAGAAACAACTTACACATTGGAAACGCCAATCATAACTAGATGTATGAAAAAAATACTTGCTCGTCCAGTGATTTTGTATATTGTACAAACAGTATTCTGCTCAAGGTTAGCTTGAGAAAAACTGTCTCCAGAATGCATCCCTCAACTCCGGGAACAATAGAATAGTTTCTGACTGAGCAACCCAATTATTGAGAGACAAGGAAAAGGGAGTATTTTGAAAAAATGACTTTCAATCAGGTCTGCCCGTCATCTTGGTGAGGGAAGTAAGGGAAGCTAAAAGCGAATGGAATGAAAGTTCAGTCTGACAGGAGCGTCTTCCATGCAAGTTGCCAATCTCATCCAGGAGGCAGTGACAATCTGACAACTCTGTGCGTATTGCCATAAAATGCAAGAAGTTCTGATGATGGATTAGACTTTCCCAAACAGGAAATTAATACCATTCCAAGCAAGTCAGAAGTTACCACAAAGGCTTTAATTCATGGTAATATTGTGTTGCCTTGTGGCCTACTCTTACAGCTTAGCCCTGCAGATTCATTTCCTTTTCCTTCAGGGATAATGGTGCCCAAGTTTGTAAAACCAGAAGAAGTTTTATTCTCAACCAAGGATAGACAAACACAAGATGACCTCACTTTGCTAGCTGTTAATACAGGCTTTGTCTCCCAAATACATATCTCTCAAGCATGTGTTACATTAGCCCTCTATGCACAACTCCTCTGAGCCTATTTTCCCTTTCTGCAGGTTTGGGCAACATATGGAGGGTTGTGTATAGAGAGGAATGTTGCCTTTACTTAAAGGATTGTGGTATAAATAGATTCTCAACTCAAGAATTAATGTAGTATCTAGGGATGTGCATTCGGCTAAGCCGAACTGAATAAATACTTGACAAGTACCTTATCGGTATTTTTCGGGTATTTATTCACTGAATAAGATTCTCTAATCTGATTCAGCAAACCGATAATTTGCCTTCCCTTCGATGGAGGGAGCATGCCACTACCCCAGTGTGACTCCATAGAGGGGGGGAATTAAAACTTCACTTAAACCTCATTTAAACTTTATTCAGGGAGGTGGCTGAATAAAGAGTGCCCCACCTCCTGCCTCTGTTATTTCAAGGAGGTCTCCTATCCAAGTACTTGCCAGAGTTGACTCTGCTTAGCCCCCAAGATCTGACGAGATCGGGCTTTCCTGGCCTATCCCGGTCAGGGCCCTAAGATAAAATTTTAATGAGTAATAGCCTAATTTCAAAATCAGTGCCTGAATTAACTTTCAGAGTATAGAACTACATTGTCAAGGAGAATAAGGGGCGGGGGGGGAGAAATCTGGCAGTCAAATGGTGGGTAAGATTACTCATTCTCTAACCTTCCTGCTTTTAAAACATATAACAGGAGTAAGGTCTGCTTACCTGTCAGTCTTGTGTCTTGCTAATATCATCACTTTCCCCTTCTTGTGGCTGTGGCTCAGTTTTTGAAGGGCTTCTCTATAAGGCCATTGGTTCTCATTTGACATTTCACAGGGAATTTTACAATCTGGAGAGTAAACAATTCCTTCCTCACTGTAGCACTGCATGGAAGATCATAGTATAAGTGCATGATTTCACCATCATGACACTCAAGTTTGCGTTCATTTTTGGGCACCACGGTTTAAGAAGGATGTTGATAAACTGGAACATGTCCAGAGGAGGGCAACAAAGATGGTGAGGGGTCTGGAGACTAAGTCCTATAAGGAAAGGTTGAAAGAGCTTGTTTAGACTGAAGAGGAGCATTGCTGTCAGATGGCCATCTAGCCTCTGCTTTAAAACCTCTGAAGAAGGAGAGCCCACCACCTTCTGAGGAACTTCAGGACCATGGAGGCTGCCATTGCTGTGCCATTGCTCGGAGAGGGAAGGGAGGGATGAACCAGTGCTTGGCTCTTCTGATCATTTCTGATATGCTCAGGGTAATGCCAGTTGCCTGGTGGTCAAGGTCTGTAGTTGGTCACTGTGAATTCAGGCAGATCACAAGAGGGAGGGAAAGTGTATAACATTTTCCTGCTATCAGCTGCCTGTGGTTGCCTTCTCTGCTACATCACTGAGCACTATTGAAGGGCTCAAAGAAAAAGTGCTGTAGCTGTACCATATATGGTGGGGACAACAGTGGTTGTGAGTTGCTGATGGCAGGGAAGGGTGTGGAAAGCTCCTCTGTGAAACCTCTGCTGCCACTGTGAATGATTCTGCCTTCTCACTGGCATGGAGAGCACTGGAGAGAATCCTTGCCAAGTGGAAGCAACCAATATTTCCCCAGGGCCATTGGCACATTCTCTGAGTTTTCCCCTCACTTTTTTGTGTTTAAGTAAGGAAGATACATTAAGCTTCCAAATCCCTTAGGATAAGTCATCAGCTAAGAATGGTTATAGTGAGTTGGTTCTCTAATACCTTATTTTCTAAAAAGGTACGTCTATATAAAATTGCAGTCACTTATGAACTACAAATGTAAATTACAGAAATGGAGTTTTAATAGAAAACTAACATGACTGTAGTTCCTAATGATATTTTTGAACTTTTAAATAAGGCAATCTTCATTAGCCTAATTGATTTTTTTTAAAAGCATGCTGGTTAATTAGTGTATGTATGCAGTGCAGCAAACATTGTACTTACATTTGACATGCCCTACCAGGTTGTCCTGGTAGTAAATTATGTGTGAATAGAACAAATAATGGGTTTGGGTGATGTTAATCCAGAGGTCAACCCAATTTACTACTGGATTGCACTAATGCAGGAGCTTTTAGCACATTTGCATAAATCTTCCTTTGTAAATGTGGTTATAAAACCACAAAAGAGCAAACTTCATTAGTTACCAATCAGGAGTTGGAAGGCATGACCAAGACACCCAGTGTGGAAAATTGCATTGTAAAATAGGTAATCATTAAAATAATAATCACATGTATACATTGAGCAATAAATAAATTGAAATTCACCCCAAAGGCTCACCCCAAGGACTCTCCAAAGTACTTGTTTGTTTAGAGGATCTTCCATACATTAAACAAGTGGAGCTACATTTTTTAAAAAAGGATGTGTCTTCCGGGTCATTTTAAAGTTTTTATGCATACATTCTCCCAGTGTTTGCTTAGCTTGCTTGAGGAGGGGCTGTGGCTCAGTGGAAGAGCCTCTGCTTGGCAAGTAGAAGGTCCCAGGCCAGGCTTCCCAAGAACTTACCGTAATTCAGCAGGGGACGCATACTTCTTGGCAGGACCATTCACAGGGGAGGGGGACGCAGCGCACGATGCCATCGCCAGGAAGTGATGCCGGGCGATGCTCTGGCAATGGGGCTGGAAACTCGATGGTACCATTGAGTTTCCATCTCCATGGTATCATTGAGTTTCCAGGCCCATTGCCAGAGCGTCGCCCGGCGTCACTTCCTGGTGACAGCATCATGCGGCATGGGTGTTCCAAGGAGGAATGTTCCGACCAGGGACTGTGTGTCCTCCGCCGAATTACGGTAAGTACTTGGCAACCCTATCCCAGGCTCAATCCTTGACATCTCCAGTTTAAAAGACTAGGCAGTATGTGATGTGAAAGACTTCTGCCTGAAACCCAGGAAAGCTGCTGCAAGTCTGAGTAGAAAGTACTGAGGCCTGATCCAGTATAAGGCAGCTTCATGTGGTTGTACTATCTGCTAGCATTTAAGTTTTCATTGCGGTACAGAGTTTGCTCTAAGAAGAAAGAATTCTACATGACGGTGGCTTTTTCACAGAGGTAGGCAGTACACCAAATCATTTCCCTTGACATGCAGGGCTGATTCTCTGCCCAAGGGACCAGACTGAGTCTCCAAAGATGTTGGCAGTTCCACTGAGACTCAGCCTGCTCTCAAGGTGTTTCACAACGCACAACCTCTGTCTGTTTTCTTCCCCGTTTTGTTTACCAGCACATAATCCCCCTTCCTTCTTTACGGTATGTCATGCGTTAGACAGTCTTTGTTGCCTTAGGCAGCTTTTATTCTTCCTCCAGTTTATGTAATCCTAGTCCTACAGCGCTGTTTCTTGGAGGTCTTTGCTGTGTGATTGCTTTTCACATTCTGTAATCTGCATTAAGTCTCGGTGAGAGAGGTGGACTATAAAAGAAATTAATAATTATCATCACAACAACAGTATTTTTTACAAGTAGACATGGGAGTCTCGGCACTAAGTAGGGTTGTCCAGGTTAGCCTGATCTTGTCAGATCTTGGAAGCTAAGTAGGATCGGCCCTGATTAGTATTTAGAAGGGAAACCTCCAAGGAATACCAGGGACATGACATGGAGGCAGGCAATGGCAAACCACCTCTGAACATCTCTTGCCTTGAAAACTCAACAGGTTCGCTATAAGACAGCTGTGACTTGGTGACAGAAAAAAGGGTTGTCAACCTCCAAGTGGGGGGTCTGGAGAATTACAACTGGCCTCTAGACCACAGAGATCAATTGTCTTGGAGAAAATGGCTGCTTTGAAGAGTGCCCTGGGAGAGCCAGTTTGGTGTGGTGGTTAGGAGCGCGGACTCTAATTTGGAAGAACTGGATTTGATTCCACACTCCTCCGCATGCAGCTGCTGGTGTGACCTTGGGTCAGTCATAAGTTCTTTCAGAGCTGTTCTCTCAGGAGCAGTTCTCGAAAGAGTTCTCTCAGCCCCACCTACCTCACAGGGTGTCTGTTGTGGGGTGGGGAAGGGAAAGGGATTGTATGAGAATCCCTTGGGGTAGTGAAAGGCGGGATATAAATCCAATCTCCTCCTCCTCCTCCTTTCTATGGCATTGTACCTAGCTGAGGTCCCTCCCCAAACCCCACCTACTCCAGATTCCACCCCTAGATCTTCATGAATTTCCCAACCCAATTTTCATAACTCTAGCACTAACACATAAAAGGTTTCATGCTTCTGTTGCACCACTTATTAGAACCATGTTGATATTCCGTATTAAAACAAGGCTCTCCCTGCCAGAATCACAGTCTTTGCTGCAGCTCTTATGGTGAGCCTGCTTAAGATGTGGATAATTCATATAGTAAGTAATGCTCCACTTCTTAGTCTGTGTGGAGTCATTTGCAAGAAGAAGCATTATTAGCAGTCTCAACAAGAGGGCCATAATCCATAGATTGCTAATTGAAGGAATTAGAACATAGATTTAATGTATCAATGACTGAGAGAAAACAGCACTAAAGCAAAAGGTGTTCAAATACAGAGTTAATTAACTTTACACATTGTAGAATTTCCTACTTTGAAGAGATTTTCATATAGAAAATTGTGTGTGTCCCCTACATAGCTTATCTGTTGTGGAATTAGATACCCAGTGAACCATTTGCCCTCTACAAGCCATCTCTTTGCCATGGTTGGGGTTTTTTTTAGAAAAGTGCATACAAAATTAAAAATCACAGCAGCATACAGAATTAAAAACACAATTAAAACAAAAAAGAGCAACATTTAAAATGCTCAGAACTGAAAGCAAAAAAGCACACAATTGCTGTTGATCAAAGACCTTAAGCACCTTTGTCAAACAGAAAGATTTAATTCTCTCTCAGTATCCTTGAATGAGACCTCAGTAGACAATGGAATCTCCCTGTGATTTCTCAAAGAGAGGATGCTACTATAGCAGCAGCTTGGGATGTGGCTTTCTGTTGTTTTCTTCTTAATTAGTTTCCATGACAAAAAGTCTTAAACAGTGAGGCATACAGTGTCCATATTCCCAACAGAAAAGGGGCTCTTAAAGAGAATCTGTTCAGATGACCTCAGAGCATGTAGAGATAAATCAATGAAGAACATGTCTTCAGATGCACCTAGGATGGTTGGGGCTTTCAAGATCAAAACCAGCCTTGGAACAGAGCCTAGAAACATATTGGTAATGATTGCAAATACTTGGGGGGGGGGAACCCCGGCTAATATCCCATTACTAGGCCTGTCACTGCATTTTGGGCTAACTGTAGTTTCGGAAAACTCTTCAATGGCAGACCCACATAGAAACCATTATACTTGCCACTGGTCTATCCAATAGCAAGACCACAGTCCAGATGCAACTCCAACCAGAACCCCCCTTCTGGAGTAGTGTGACCCCATTCAGGATGGACTGTCGTATCATAAGCAGGCTGCTCGTAACCAGCATCTCTATTTTATTTAGCCTGAGCGTCAGGTTTTTTACTTTCTTTAGTGCATTACCACTTCCAGGAGCCTCAATAGAGTCAGGAGATGGGGAGCGTACTTGGGTGTGTTATTAATATACTGTCAGCTTTGGCAGGTTTTTTTGGACAACATAAAAGTGTTCCACAGGATGCTGAGCAGATGCAGTGGTGGTGGAGATACTTTCAGAGGGTGGCCGTGTTGGTCTGAAGTAGAACAGCAAGACTCGAGTCCAGAAGCGCCTTAGAGACCAACAAGATTTCCAGGGTATAAGCTTTCGAGAGTCAGTGCTCCCATCATCAGATAAAATCACAGCCATCAGTGTTATGGAAGAGGTTTTCAACTGAGCACTTAGAATCATAGAACCATAGAATCACAGAGTTGGAAGGGGCTATACAGGCCATCTAGCGCAACCCCCTGCTCGATGCAGGGTCAGCCTAGAGCATCCCTGACAAGTGTTTGTCCAGCTGCTGCTTAAAGACCATCAGTGAGGGAGAGCTCTCCACCTCCCTAGGCAGCTGATTCCACTGTTGCACAACTCTTGCTGTAAAAAAGTTAACAAAATATGTGGCAGGGCATGAGCGTTCATGAGTCACTGCTCACTTCTTCAGGCTGTATCTGAAGAAGTGAACAGTGACTCACAAAAGCTCATACATACCCTACCGCATATTTTGTTAGTCTTTGTGCTACTGGACTCTTGCTCTTTTCTACTGCTATGGACAGACTAACATGGCAACCCCTCTTGTAGAAAGGTTTTTCCTAATATTCAGCCGGTACCTTCCCACCCTTAATTTAAACCCATTATCGTGAGTCCTATTCTCTGCTTGCAGTTGGTAAAATTTGTGAGTTTTCATCTCAGCTGCCTGCTCTTCAGTCCTCATTCCTGCTGCTTCATTGTTTTTAAGCCCGTTATATCACAGAGTCCCTCCCTCGTATTTTTTTCAATGAAAGAGGAGGTTTACAAGCAATCTATCAAGGGCTTAGGTTATTAGCTTCCCATTCCTGTGAGGCACCAGATCTTCAACAAGTGGGGAACTTGCAGGCGCAACTACCCCAATAGCAATTCTGAAAGCCAGTGGGTGGGTGTATTAAATGCTGTCAAGTTGCTTCTAACTTACAGTGATCCTATGAATTAATGTCCTCCAAAACATCCTATCATTAAGAGCCTTGCTCAGGCCTTGCAAACTGAGGCTGTGACTTCCATTATTGAATCAATCCATCTCATGTTGGATGCCTACCCTTTCCTGCCATCTTCACCAGTTCCTAGCATTGTTCAGTAACTCTTGTGTTCTCACAATGTGACCAAAGTACTATAACCTCAGTTTAGTCATTTTGGCTTCTAGGGAGAGTTCAGGCTTGATTTGATCTAGAATCCACTGGTTTATTTTTTTTGTAGGTCTCCAGTATGGTGAAACTCTCCTCCAATACATTTCAAACGAATCAACTTTATTGCTGTCAGTTTTTGTCATTGTCCAACTTTCACACTCATACCTAGTAATGGGGAGTCCTATGGTATGAATTACCTCGATCTTGGTTGCTAGAGATGGCTGCCCTCCCCAGTCTCAGTCTCCTGATTTCTTTGTTGCAGTCTCCCTTTGGGAGCAGTTCATTAAAACTGGACTTGCACTGTTGCAGGAACTAAGCACTGTTTGGACCATGAAGATGTTTCCCAGGCAAGTGAGGAAAAGTTTCTTGGAAAGAGGGATTGTAGAGGAACAGTGATAGGCAGGAGAAATATATTCATCATAGTTGTCCCTTGTAATTGGCCCACTCCGTTAACTTGACATGCCAGTGGAAAACATAAGGAATTGGCAATGCTGGTCTTGCCATCAAATGTCCACTTTCGCTCTATTTCATGACACATGTATTTCACAAGAAACTCTCATGTGATTTTTCTGTGAGAAACTCATGGTGGAGTCACCCAAATTCCCTAGCTTAAAAACCTAATTGCAGTATAACCTTAACAGGGAGTGTTGGTTGGTTTTTGTTTCTGTTTCTTAAATGGTGACAGAACAGAAAGTTGCTTTCTATAAAACAAAGGGGGGAAATGCAACTGCTAGATTTCAGGCATCAAAGATTTTGATGGAAGACAAATATTTCCAAAACACAGTATATGGAAATGTGTACATAATCTTTCAAAGTTGTTAAAATATAGCTGTGGATTTAAAAAAAACAACACAGAGATTTGGCATCAAGTGTGTAGTTTTAGGGGAATGCAATCTTCAAGAAAAAACTGGCAATTTCCAGATGAGAGATGAGCCTGAAAAATACCCAATATGTTGATGGACAACTTTGAGGGACATTACAGATTTGTTATTGTGCTGACAGAAAACAAACAGAACCAAGCTTATCTCCATTTTGCATTCTCTTTATTTTTAATCGAAATGGTTGATACCTTGTTTAAAATTCTAACTCAGGGTTATTTCAGAGGCTGGAAAACTCTTCTCTGTCACTCCTGTGTTTATCCATGATGAAGCAGGAATTGCTGAGCGATTTCCTGCCATGCAATGAGATAGGAATCCTGCAATGCTATGGCATGAGGGGAGGTTAGTACACAATGAACACTGTGAAACTCAAGATGACCGTTTTGTCCAGATTTCTTCATCTGGAAGAACGGATTGGATCCAGGAAGCTTTTTCACTCAGTCTTGGCTAATTCTACTTCTTATTATAGCTCTTTTCATACATGTTTTTTGTCCATGGAGGTCCCAAGATCCACAACCTAGCCAAAGTAAAGGGGGACTGCTTCCTCCCATCTTGATTGTTGGAAAAATGGGTTAGATCTACCTCGGTGTCTTTGTACTCTCAATTCCATATTCATAAACAAAAATCCTAATTTTTGGTATCGATATGCATGTAAGTGGTAACTACTCTATATGAGATTATCGTGATGGGTAAACTAGTAAAAATGGTCACGCAAATTTACTGAACCGTTTATTACCAGTACAGCTTAAATCAGAGAGCTGTGCTCATCCTTTCCCTATATATAAAAGTGTAGTGGTTGCCTGGAATGCCCAAATAAGCAAAAAATGTGCGGCAAAATAGGTTGGCCACGGGGCTGCCACTCGCAGTTGGGGCCTGGCCATTGGCTGGCGTGCCTGGCTGCATGGGCTCGGTCCCGCCCACACAGCCAGCACATGGCTGCTTCGCCTCAGTCTGCCTCCAGCCGCCAGACTGGGCAGATGCTCCGGCGGCTGCGCAGTGCTGACCCCAGCTAGATGCTGGCCTCCCTCACCGTGGCGCCTCCCCCCCAGTAAGCAACTTGGCCCAGCCACGCCTTGCGTGGTGGGGAGGAGGCAGCGGGGCTGGCCTCGCAGGGCAGGTGCTGCCGGGAAACGCTTGCAACTTGGGCAGACTGCAGCCCGCAATGACTTACATGCTGGGAAGGAGGTGACAGAGCTGGCTGGCCCGAGGCGCGAAGTGGCCTACTTTGCTCACTGCTTTGACACTGCAGGGCCGCACAGGGAGGGGGAGCCGGACCTGGCCTCGCCCTGCACGCGCCAATGGGCCTGGGGGGGACGGGGCCTCCAGGGGGAGTCTGGCTAGCGCCTGTTGCATTGGGCCATGCAACAGGCCTTGCCACTAGTTAGTTCATAAATCGTAACAACCAAACTGAGGCTGCAGTCACACACACTGAATAATCCACTTTCAATCCACTTGCAATGCACTTTCCAACTGGATTTTGCCAGTTCACACAGTAAAAATCCAGTTGGTAAGTGGACTGAAAGTGGATTATTTAGTATGTGTGACCGCAGCCTGAAATGGGCATGGAATTCATAACAAGCTGTGGTACAAGTTCACAAAGCAAGAGCCAGTGTGGGTTAGTGGTTAGAATGTCAGAGTAGAGGCAGGGGGATCAGGGTTATAAACCCCACAGTAATAAATAAGCTCACTGGGTGACCTTGGTCTATCTCTAGGTCTTGTTCTATCTTGATCTGTCTCTTGCTCTTGTTCAGTCACCCGTATCTACTTCACAGGGTTTGTATGAGGATAAAAGAGAAGAGCAATCACCTGTGTTACCTTAAGCTCCTTTGAAGGAAGAATTCTGACAGATAAAGAGTGGTATACTGAAATATATAGGGAAAACATGTCTGTATTTTACTGAGACAGTTTGCAGGTTGTTTGGAATAGCCTCCATCAGCTGTCAAACTCCTCAGAAAGAACACTTTAACCGTTCCACCTTAATCTACAGGAAATAACTATTTGGAAGAAGGAAACCCCAGATGGTAAATCAGAGATAGCTGCAAAACGAGTTTCCCCAAGGGCAGCCAAAAAACTTGATTTTCATCTCAAAGAAATCACTGGCTGATGTATCAGTAAATAGTAGTGAGGCAGGGTTTTCTTTCTACTTTTTCTCTCTCTCCCCCCAATAGTTTTTAGGCATTTTCCCTCATTGAATTCGAACCCATCTTTCCTATAAAATTACACACAACACATGCAGGAGACTTACTGTTATTGGTCTGTAACTATTCCCTGCTGTTGAGAATAAATTCCAGTTGTGTTTTGGATGCTCATTGGGAATAGGTAAATAAGAGCCATTAGCAAAGTGCTGTACTGTAGCACCTGTAGTATGTTTATTTCAAAAGTTGGGTTGTAGGCAGTGTTCCCTCTAAGCTGAGTTAGTGTGAGCTGGCTCACAGTTTTTTAGCCTCCAGCTCACAGGTTTTTGTCTTAGTTCAGGAAGGATGGCTCCAGAGCAAACTAATTTATGCGGTAGCCAAATCACTCACTCACAACTTTAATGCCAGTAGCTCACAAAGTAGAATTTTTGCTCACAGGACTCCCCAGCTTAGAGGGAGCATTGGTTGTAGGTCTCTGTTCATTTTACATCTTGCCCCATTTGCAGTAATTCAAAATGAGCCTAATATAGATGTTTCAGAGCATAGGTCTGCAATTAGGCAATGCTGATCTCAATCAATTCCTGCAGCAATACAGATCTTACTCTTCTTGCTTAATGCATGGTTATTCACAATGTGTATTCTTTGAATCTGATGCATAAGGTTGGATCCAGACAGCTTTTTCACTC
Source organism: Gekko gecko (assembly GCA_029375565.1). Taxonomy (NCBI): domain Eukaryota; kingdom Metazoa; phylum Chordata; class Lepidosauria; order Squamata; family Gekkonidae; genus Gekko; species Gekko gecko. Next base: position 103,544,879 of record JAPDNY010000010.1, on the reverse strand, counting down.
AGTCTCAGCCAGTTCCCTGTGTCTTCCCACATGACTTTTGCCCATGCAAAAGTCTCTTGATCACCATCACAGCATTTTGGTGGTCAATGGGAACCCCTATCCACTGAAGACAAAAGAGGAAAACAAAGGGTTTACTTTAAATCACTTGAAGAGAGATTTTGGTTCAACATGAGAAAACTTCGGCCTCTCAGATTAGATCATCAGTAGAGAAGAAGCTCTGTGTGGATGATGGAACCATCTGTATCTGGAATCTACCAAGTAGGATCCATAGAGAAATCCTTTGATAGTGTCCCATGTACATTGTTTTTTACAACTTCCACGGAACAAACATTTTGGTGGCACTGTAGCATGCAGAAGATACTGTGCCGTAACTCTTCCATGGGCAGAGACTTCCCATATCAAGTTTTTGCACTGTTGTGTGATGGAGTTTACATTTTATTGACTTGATGTTGGATCTAATGCAATGTAATGTTTTACTCTGTTGTAGTTTTGTAGGACTGAAGCACTTGTGTGCTGCAGCAGCAAGTAAAAGGGGGCCACACATTAAGGAAGATTCTTTGGGAGTGTCTCCTTGCCTCCCATGCCCCAAATCCCCTGCATGTACTTTGTTTAATAGGAAATAGAATATCTAAAAGAGCCTTCTCTGATCAAATATATATGATTTATTACTTTTTTTTTTTTTTTGCAAACCCATTGCTCAATTTTTTGACAGGTTATTTGCTATTCTTGCTAGTTAGTAATGAACTAGGGCCCTGCTTGTGAAAAAAGCCACGTTTACAGTCCTGAAACTTTCAAAAGAGCAAATTCCGACACTCATGGTAATTTCCTTATGTATTATTCATACAGTTTAAATCACCTAATAGGTGTTGTATTGGTGGCCCCCCACCTAACCCCCACCCTTCGAAATTATAAGGAATCGAGAGTGAAAGGAGGAAGGCTTCTGGCGGGATCCCTTTTTTACTTATCCCCTGGAAAGACAATAGAGAAGATCTCTTTCCCCCACCCTTTTTACATTATCTTCTGTGCTTATGTGGGGTTTCATATCTAAACCACTATTAAGGAACCTCTGAACTATAGTTTTTCAAGGGGTGAGAGATTTTTATCATTTGGAGCACAAAAAACTCCCATGGTTCATGAAGATAAGGAGGCTAGTATTAAACTGGTAGATCAGTTGTGCTAAGGTGTTCTCCACTGTTGTAAGATAAATCAACATGCAATGCAGCACTTCCTTTAAAAGATAGTTTCAGAAGGCAGCCATGTTGGTCTACAGTAAAACAGCTAGATTCGAGTCCATTAGCACTTTAGAGACCAACAAGATTTCCGGGGCATAAGCTTTCAAGTGTCAAAGCTCCCTTCATCAGATACCTGACGGGAGTGAGTTTTGACTCCCGAAAGCTCCTTCCCTGAAAATTTTGTTGGTCTCTAAGGTGCTACTGGACTTCAGTCTAGCTGTTCTTCTGCAGACCAGCATGGCTACCCTCTGAAACTATCGTTTTACTGGACTCAAATCCAGCTGTTCCTTTTAAAAAAGGAATGGTATATTATTGACAGTACTACTTCAGGGCAGATACTAACATGGGTTGTGTTCAGTTCCATGCACTTCGTGTGGTCTCCCACTGTGGAGTATTTTCCTGTCATGCTAGGCAATTTCTGGCTCCTCGGAAGACATTGGTCTTGTGTGAGCAGAAGAACTCTGAGAGCCAGTGTCGTGGTTGGAGTGTCGGACTAGGATCTGGGAGACCCCAGTATGAATACCTGCTCTGCCATGGAAGCTTGCTGGGTCATCTTGGAGGAGAGAACAATATAAGTCAGTTTGGGTCCCCATTGTGGAGAAAGGCAGAATAGAAACAAAGTAAACAAATAAATAGTTGTGCCAGACGCTAGATTCAGGTGGGTAGCCGTGTTGGTCTCAAGCAATACAACAAAGTTCGAGTCCAGTGGCACCTTTAAGACCAACAAAATTAAACTTCATTGGTCGTAAAGGTGCCAATGGACTCAGACTTTGTGCCAGATGAGGCACTCTCCTCAGGAAAGAATCCCCTGGAAAAGGAGCTTAAGTATAAAATATAGGAGCCAAGCTAAAGTAAAATGTCCTGAAATTTGCAATAAAGCCTGTTGAAGAGAGGGGGGCACATGGCTAATTGGATTCAGACTGGGATTATTTTAAAAAAATCAGTTGATTCAGAGTTAGAGTTCTTTTTTAAAAACTAACTGCTGAGAATCTCTCTCCCTCTTTGTATACCCTTTATATAATTTTGTTCTTCTAGTTATGAAACAAAGTCAATAAAAGGAACTATGCCTAGAATTAAACCATTGAAGTGACTAACAGGTTTTCCCTCTGTATCCTAGATGATTGTATTACAGTTCATGTGAGTGAACATGACTCCTGACATAATTACTGCAGTATTTCTTTACTGAGAAGCCTCTCAAGTGTTTTGGCTCTCCTTAAAGTCGGCTTGTTTGTATAAGGTAAATATAGTCTCTTGCCCCAGAACTGGAATAGTGTTACTCATGCAGAATGAACAGCAGACAGGCGTTTTTTTCCCCTCCAAGGGAGCTCTTTTTATGAACAAATGCTCTAGTGATGTAAACAGCAATACTGAGCAACCTAGTGATAAAACCCAACTACTGCAAGCATTATGCTACCACATACTAGAGGGAGTTGAGACAACAAAACCATCCATCTGAGCAGGTTCACTTCTTAAGCAGATGCCTTCAAGAAATCAGTCCACAGACTCATAGCTTCACGTATTGGTCATGTAAACACAATTGTCATGGTAAATAAATTTAAGCATTTCCCCAACCTTCCAGAAGTGAGGTCTGCTCTCTATGGACTGACATCCATAAACAAAGGTATCTGCCAGGATTGTACAACTAATCGCTTAGATGCCCAGAGGATGAATTATGGCATACTGGCATTGGTTGACTACTTCATCATTATAATTAATAGTGTCTGTCCACAACTGAAGAATGTTAGAAATGAAGAATGCAGAAAAAGGGGACTGTATTCTACCTATTAGTTATTTTGCTGCACCCACCCATTAGAAATTATATGGAACTAGGTGCCAAGATATCGACCTAGATTCCATATATCCATGCAAGAAGACAGAGAATGCCTCAGCAGCTGCCACAAGTAACTAGTTAAAGGGAAATTATTATATAGCACCAAATGGACATGGAATATTAGCAAAAAACAAACAAACCAGAGGGCCATATCCTGAAAGCCTTACATGTTGATATTGAGGAAGACAGTAGTGAGAAGCGGAACACTGACTGACTAACATTTATTTATTCAGAATTTTATTTAATATATTTATAGATCAGGCTCTCCAAAGCCCATTTGAAGTAAATTTGAAAATGAGAAAATGCAGTTATTGTAGCACGGTGTGGGAACTTAATTAAAGGTTAATGTCACTGGGCGTGAGTCCTGTCATGTGGTGCTTTGACTTGCCATCTGTGGCTCTTCTGAGTACCATTCCCCAATGTTTCCAGGGAAGTGGGCAAGGCCCTTGCCCGGTGAGGCTGGTGATGGTTAGCCAGTTCCCTCCTTGAAACAGCCACCACCAGAGAAATGGGTGAGCTGCAAGCTTCCTGGAGATTGCCCAGGATTGAAATAAATTATTTGATTGATGGTAATTGGAAATGTGTAGCAGGCTAAATACCCCAGAGGAGCCCAGGCTTGTCAGAGCTTAGAAGCTAAGCAGGGCCAGCCATGGGCACTATTTGGCCGAGTTCAGACTGGCAGTTTGGCCTGAGATAGGCATGTTTCAGAAATGTTTCACAAACGGATTAAAGGGCCAGTTCACATGGGCACATCTGTCAGGCGTTCCCCAGCCGTACTCAACCCATCTTGTAATGCTTCCCTCCTGAGTTTAAAAGATACCAGTTGAAAGTGGTAGCAAACCCTGGAGAGCGTGTTCATCCCGCTTCCCAGAAGTGTGAATGCAAACAAGCTGATCTGGTAGGGATGCTCTTATGCTCATGAGCACTTATGTACATGAGCACATAAGCGCATATCGTCAGATTCCATTACAAAAAGCTGCTTATAGCCACACCTCCGCCAGGGGCAGACCAACAGTGCAAACATTCCCTTGCACCTCCTCCCTGGAATGCTCCCACATGAGTTGGTGCAGTGTGACCGGGAAAACCCAGAACACGTTGTTCCGGGTCTTTTTTGCCACGACTCCCTCGTGCTTCAAACTGCCAGTCTGAACTTGGCCTTTGGATGGAAAGCCTCCAAGGAAGAACAGGGTTGCTATGCAGAGGAAGGAATGGTCAAACCACCTCTGCTGTCTCTTGTTTTGAAGACCTCATGATATGGAACTTCTTAGGGTCACTTGTCTCTTGTTTTGAAGACCTCATGATGTGGAACTTCTTAGGGTCACTATAAGATGGTTGTGACCTTGTTGCAAATGTGGCTGTCTGTGAGTTGCAGAGTGACAGGTCACTGCTCTGTGTACTGCATAATGTTGGCATTTGATAATTCCCAATGGTGTTAATGATTCTGAGTTGGTTCATTCACACATTTGTCAGAGAAAATAGTGTCTAACATAGTCATAGCCTATTGTTCTGTACTGCATGTAATAAATGACCCATGCTGGTATTTCATATTCAGCAGGGTATCATTCAGAGTTATTTCATACTCACTTTCCTTTCCTATCCTGAGCCCTTCAGAAAGGAAGACCACTTGGAAGGGTCTTCATAATGGACAGTACCTACTTGAGACAAAAAACAACAGCAACGGCAACAAAAAACCCCCAATGTATTCAGCATAGATGGCTAAAAAGGAACTTAAAGGAGACAAAAGAACTGTATTTCAATCTGACAGAGTAAGTTTGTGTCAGCGTTTTTTGCCCACATGTTCCAGCTCTAGATTTTGTGGTTTACTGCACCAATCTCATCAAACACAGGTCTGTTTTTAGATGCAATTTGTTTTAAAGAATTATGAGATGGAAAGCCATTGTGCTGTGTTGTTTTTAATATTTGACAGAAGTGTTTTATGTATTTCCAGAATTGTGAAATGCTTATTTTGTATGATTCAGACCTGATGCAGACTTTAACAAAGCCAGTCTCTTCAGAAGAGTAAAGAGAACATAATTTCTGCAGCTCATTTCCCTGCTCCCTCCCTGCATCCCTGTATATCTCTCAGCTCCACCTACCTCACAGGGTGTTTGTTGTGGGGAGGGGAAGGGAAAGGGATTGTAAATTTTATTGTGCAAGCTGCCCTGAGCCTGCTTAGGTGGGGAGAGCAGGGTACAAATTTGAAGTAATAAATAAAGAATAATAAATAAATAGCTCTGAGACTCCTTTGGGTAGTGAAAGGCGGGGTATAAATCCAATCTCTTCTTCTTCTTCTTCTTCTTCTTCTTCTTCTTCTTCTTCTTCTTCTTCTTCTTCTTCTTCTTCTTCTTCTTCTTCTTCTTCTTCTTCTTCTTCTTCTTCTTCTTCTTCTTCCTCTTCCCCAGGGTGACCTCTCTTCCTTCTAGTTTAGCAAAGATAAGTTACCAGCATTAAGGGTGCTAATTCTCAGTTGGAAAATTCCTGGAGATTTGGGGATAGCATCTGGAAAGGGTGGAGGCTGAGGAGGGTAGGAGGCTCATCAGGAATGTTATACCCCTTGAGTCCACTATCCAAAGCTGTTATGCTCTCAATGGGAACTGATCTTGGTAGTCCAGAGATCAGCTGTGATTCTGGGAGATCTCTAGCCCCAGCCTGGAGGTTGGCAACCCTAGCCAGCATTAATCATGGTTAAAGATAACGAGGTTCCTGCTTGACTAGAATTTGCTAACCCACCTCAAACCTTGTTTGTGGACTATGCTGGTAAGGGTTTTAAAGGGCTACTGCAAACTTTTCAGTGGGGCTTGCTCCCAAGAAAGCATTGTTAGGATTGCAAGTGAATTTCAAAAGGCTTAATTTTAATAAACATTCAGTTTATATATAGATTCTCCCATGATATCCACAATATATACTTTGTATCCAAACACAAATTATTCACTATGCATGCTGTATGTATCCATGTATGTGTGTGTGGGGGTAACTTTGTATATTTAGTGTATTCTTATTCAGAGCAGTAGGAATGGGTATCTTTTTCCAGTAATTTCTAACTAAATAAGGGAACAAAAGATAAGTCTTCTGGCCTTTGCTAATGGAAGGGTGTGGGCCGGTCATTTGGGTTATGGTAAGACAGACAAATGGCTGGGAGAGGGGTGATGGCTTAAAACAGGGGTCCCCAACCTTTTTGAGCTTGGGAGCACCTTTGGGATTCTGGTACAACATGGTGGGCACAGCCACAAAATGTCTTCTGCAGGAGGTGGAACAAGCCACAAAATGGCTGTCACAGTTTACCTTCAGTTACACAGTGAAGATCTTTGTGCTGTCGTGGCAACTGCTTCTCCCAGTTTGTGGCATTTTAGGTTAAACTATCTTGGGTGTCAAGTAAGGATATCAGGAAAGTGCCTGGCATGAAATCTGGGGAGCTGTTGCTTCTCAAGATCAAACTGGATGTCCTGAGGACAAGCCTGTGAATAAAGTTCTAAACTTTACACTGTATTCCTGCAAGATACTAATTCAAGAACCTGTAAGATACCAGCATATGTCTCTCCACTGGGCAGGTGACAGGACTGTGTGTGTGCAGTGGTGGGGCAGGGATTCAGGTCGCACAGAAGTATCATAGAAACTCTCCTCTGTGCAATACTGTGATCTGAGCTGAAATTCCACATGGTTGCAATTAAAAGTTTATTTATTTATTTACTTATTTATTAATTCCATTTGTATCCCGCCCTCCCCGCGAACAGGCTCAGGGCGGCTCACATTAGTCGGCACAAGGTACCATAAAATCCACATAAAAACATTTTAAAACAATCAGATAACCATAAAGTGCTAGTAGTGATCATCATTCCATCATTCCATCATGAATAGGGATGGCGTGCTATATGATGTACCAAGCAGACAGTTTCTGAATCAGCGATCTTCTGGCTTGATCTCAAAGCTGGGGCCGGCCCATAATCACAGATTTTGGTGGCAGTGGTGAGGGCGGCTCCTATTTGAAAGCCTGGTGGAAGAGCTCCGTCTTGCAGGCTCTGCGGAACTGTAGAAGATCCCGCAGGGTCCTGATCTCTTCCGGGAGCTCATTCCGCCAGTTAAGAAGAAGGATCCATTCCTGAATGTAGCACCATCATGTTTAGTTTATCACTCAAAACAGAGAATACTGAAGAAATAATAGCAATAATCTATGCTACTTTCCAGTACTGTTTTTTAAAATTAGTATAAGGTTTTATGGATCATAATGAGACAGTCAGGTGATTACCCAAACTGCCAAACATATGTACTTGAATCCATCACTTTTTTCTTCTTCAGTGCGGTATGGTAGGATTGCTGTCTCATCCAGATGCTATCTCTTGGTGTATTGAAGTGTTCGGGAAATGGGCTGGTTGCAGTAACTTGAAGTATAATTTCATTTGTATCTATTGTGTGTCTAGTAAAAATAAATCCAACCTTTATAGTAACTGTCATGATAGCTACTTCCCCTCAGCAATTAATATCCCGGCAGCCTGCATAAACACTCACTTTGGTCAGTGCCCTTGGAACTTGACACCCTGGTCTTAGAGACATGTGTCTGCTGCAGAACAGGATTATCTTGGAGGGTACCGTACAACAAAGCAATCTCGCTGGGCGTGAGTCCTGTCATGTGTTGTGACCGCTGATAAATGAGTGTCTTCAACCTCAGCTGCAGCAAATGAAAAATAGAGAAAACAAAATACCCTTCTTATTTGGCACAGTACACGTCTGCCAAGATGGGTTATTGGGTTCCATAGTTTATGACAATATTAAGTATCTTGCACAATAGAAAGCTGGAGGAGATGATGTTTAAGTTAAGAGCAAACTTTGCACTGACAGGGGAAAAATGGCCAGAATGCTTACCTGGCATCTCCAGTGAACAAGATTGTATTTTTGGCAGCCTGTAACACAGTATTTTCAGACTCAAATTTTTTACTTTGTTATTTTTAGCCACCCTGATCATAGGAAAGGTGGGCTACAGATTCTTTGTATCATATATATGATGGAAGGCACTGGAACTGGAGGCCTTTTAAGATTACGCCTGTTTATTGCCCTATTTGATTTATTAATAACGTGCAGAATATTTTCAATAGAAATGGGCACGAACTGAACCACGAAGCAGAAGTCATCACAAATTTTGCCTTGTTCATGATTCATGAACAGAACTTCAGTTAACTTTTAAAGCATTGTGTGGTGGTTCATGGTGGTCTGTTGATGGAGCAGAAAGCTTTCTGTTTCCCCTGAAAGCTGCAAAAACAGCTGAGCAGCGGGAGGGCACTGTTTCAGGCTGTCTTGTACAGTCACTTTAAACTTTAAAGGGACTGCAGAAGACAGCCCAAAAAACAGCTGAGCAGCAAGGAGGTGAGGCACTCCCTTACCACACAGCTGAGTGGCAGGGAAGTGCTCCCTTCTGCTCAGTTGTTTCGAGCTATCTTGCACATTTCCTTTAAATAGAATCATAAAATCACATAGTTGAAAGGAGCCATACAGGCCATCTAGTCCAACCCCCTGCTCAGTGAAGGATCAGCCTAAAGCATCCCTGACAAGCATTTGTCCAGCCGCTGCTTAAAAACTGCCAGTGAGGGGGAGCTCACCACCTCTCTAGGCAGCTGATCCCACTGTTGCACAACACTTATTGTAAAAAAAGTTTCCTCCTGATATCCAGTTGGTACCTTCCCTTCCTTAATTTAAACTCCGTATTGTGAGTCCTATTCTCTGCTGGCAACAGGAGCCCTTCTCTAAGTGACAGCCCTTCAAATACTTAAAAGAGAGCAGTCATATCCCCCCTTGTGTAGAACTCAGTATTTATCCTTATTAAATTGCATCTTGTTCACATCTGCCAACTTTTCCAGTGACATCTGCTCACTTTTTAAAGGGACTGCACAAGAAAGCCTGAAACAGCTGAGCGGCAGGGAGCAAGCTGCTTCCCATCACTCAGCTGTTTTTCAGGATTTCTGCAAACCCCATTTAAAGGGACTGTGGTCCCTTTCAATGGAGTTTGCAGGGCCATGAACTATTAACCGGTTCAGTTTGCAAACAAACCTCCTGGTTTGGTTCAAGGCTCGGTTCATGGTTCAGCCACAAACTGAACCAAATCACATTTTTCCTGTTCCAGCCCATCCCTAATAGTCAGGTTCCCATCAAATCTGGTTCCACCATAGTTTAAGAGCAGTTCAGTCTGAGAGAAGGAAATCCACTCCAACCAGCTACAGCTCGCTGTCTCTTTGCTGAAGTCTCTGTCCAGCATAACAAGATGAAATTATCCCGAACAGGTTACCTTCTCAAAGATGTCAATTGATGTTTTTGCATCTGGAATAAATGGTACCTTTTCTCTCTAGATCGAGCTTTTCAAAAAGTTGCACCAAGATTACAACTAGATTCAGAAAAACATTATGTACTCTGTAATCTGCTGTCTAAAACAACAGGTTCACGGTATGACTAATCCTGTTACTAAAAGTTTCATTTGAAACCAGCAGATCAAAGCAGTGTTTCGAATAAAAAGCCTGTGGATACTTTCTAAATCTATATTTCTTCAGGGATTGTCTACTGTTTTTTGATTAATAAACATTGTGGCATCAGTTCCTTTTTCCGCTCTCCTAACCCAATACAAACAAAATTTGGTCTACAGTTCCAGCAATTTATACCACTGTGAAATATTTATAAAGGTTTTTTTTTACTGGCTTACAAACTCTAAAATGGCTTCCACACCTCTGTTGCCACCTTTTTGCCACATCGCTCGAAGGAAGGAAGACCAAAAAACCCAACACAAAGTGATTGGCTAAGGATTTTAGCATCATGTGCTGATCCGAATAAACCAAAGAGAAGCAGTTGCCAGAACCAGCTTCCTATATGGGTCATGTGCTAGTTAAATTTGGTGTAGTGGTTAAGTGTGCAGACTCTAATCTGGCAGAACCAGGTTTGATTCCCCACTCCTCCACTTGCACCTGCTGATGTGACCTTCAGTCAGTCACAAGCTCTGGCACAGCTGTTCCTGAAAGAGCAAGTTTGTGTTAGAGTTCTCTCAGCCCCACCTACCTCACAGGGTGTCTGTTGTGGGGAGGGGAAGGGAAAGGAGTTTGTAAGCTGCTCTGAGACTCCAAGTGAAGGGCGGGGTATAAATCCAATCTCCTCCTCCTCTTCTTCTTCTTCTAAATTAATACACTGATATGCTCATTCAAATTAAATTTGAATGAGCATATCAACAGGTACGGTGTAGTGGGAGAAGAGCTGGATGCTGAGGGCAAGCATATACAGTGTCCCCAATTCACCTCTCTTTTCAAATTAAGGAAGACACATCCCCAGTAAAAGAAAATGAATAGCTAAAAGAGGAACATTCCACTTTTCCAGCCTCACATTGTACTAAATGTAGCGATTTCTGAGTAATACTTGAATGAAATTGTGTTCGTTCAGAGTTTGGAATGAAGATTAAAACAGGCCCAGTTAATACTGAAATGAAATTGTATAGTTGATCATTATCCCTTTTATTGTACTTTTATTATGAACTGTGCAGTCTGTTCTAAGGATATTCCAAGTGAGATGTGGAAGTAGAAGGAGAAAAAGTGCCTAGATAAGACCCCAAAAGATCTAAGATCTGATCTTTCCAGGGTTTTTAAAATAGATATAGCAGATATGTTGGGCCATGTTTTGGACTGGAGCTGAACAGAGAGGTTGTGTATTATATTGTCTTGCTGGCAGGGGCTCTCCAGGGTCTCAGCTAGAGGTCTTTCACATGATTTACAACCTGATACTTTTCACTAGAGCCGCCAGGAATTGTACTTTTGCTGCGTGGAAAACAGATGCTCTTCCACAGAGCTGTGGCCCCTTCCATAACTCCCTTCATTTTAGAAAGGAAAAAAAGACAGGCACCCATCTTGTGGTTGTGGTTGTATAGTGTTCAGCTAGGAAAACCATGCAGTGATGAAATAGTTAAATGCTTGTTTCTACCCCACATAGCCTCCATCTGAATGTAGAAAACAATGGAGAGGTCCGGTCATTGATCTCCCAGTGTGTCAAGAACCGAAGCCTGGGTCCTCCTGGGTCGCCACTCCTTTTACAGTTGAGTGGCACCCAACCCCGTAAATAGACCTTTAAAAAAAAACAGAATATTACTATGCAGCACAGTCTCCACCACTTAGCAGCAGAGAAATAAAAAGGTAACTTTTATGTAATACCTTTAGTATTAGATGACACACCTTCTTAAGATATAAGACCCCAAGCTAGAGTTTTAAGTGTTCTCCATGCAGTTGTTCATCATGATGTAGCATGACATAGCAAAAGAGTACTAGTGTGGCAGAATCACAAAGTTAGCATGGCTTCCCTCTAGCCTATAGTCTTATTATAGTCTTTTGCCTTCTGGTATTATGTGGTCTCTAAAATAGAATCAGGGAGCTCGCTTGATGGAACTCTCCAGAAGATGTTAACATCCACTCTGGATTCCCCCCTCCCATCTAGTTACACAACTGAATATAGGTTCTCACGATTAACCAATTACCACATTCTTGAATCAAGCCGTGAAAAAGAGAAGGATGGTGTCAGCAGGAAAGCCCAGTTATGGATACCTGTGAGCCAGAGCAGATCTGCTCATAATCATGTTAACCTTTGAGGGGAAATCAGGGTGCTTTGCCTCACACAGTGTCTCATCTTTTTAGGTTGAGAGTCTACTCCCTCTTGATCTAGGCCAATGGTAGTATGGGAAAATTCATCAGATGATATTGCTAGTCATTCAAGTTGGCTCTTGAGTCATATCCGAAGTCTAATAAGTAATTAAAAATCTAGCTATAGATCTTGCTAGATTTGTTCTGCCTTTATCCCCTACAGAGAATAAAGTCTTAAGATGCCTGAATTACTTACTGCTGCTGCAAATGCATATAAAGTATTTAATCCTGCAAGGATACTGCTCATAGAGATGTGAAGTTAGATTTCTGTTCCCTGCTGGATGGTCTTGCAAAATTATATTGGCTGTACAGCTTTCTGATTCTCATAATCTACAGACTTTTGTGCATTACAAAGAAAGAAATTTGGGGTCTCTAGAGGAAGAAAAATATGAGAAACACTAAATAAACACAAGCTGATCTAGTTATGTAGAAATTTCTTAATTTGTTCTCTGGAGCAGGACCTTCCAAAATGTACAGAATAATTCAATAGGAGGTGCAAAAGTTCTTGCCATAGGCCAGGCGTCTCCAGCCTTTGTGAACCTGCAGGTACTTTTGGAATTTTGACACAGGGTGCTGGATGTAACAACAAAATGATTTTCATAGCAGTGACTACCACAGGAGGCAGACCCAACCACAAAATGTCAGGGAATGAACTTATGCACAAAGCTGATAGTAATGCATCAACATTTCCAGCAGAAGCTCTGTTTAACAAGATTCCTTTCAATCTGCACAACCAGTCAGAACTCCAGTGACTAATCACCAGGCCCATAGCCAGGATTATTTAATTGGAGGGACCTTTAAATAAGTCAGGGGACACCCTGCACCCCCCCAAAGGAGCACCTGGGCTGGATGGGAAGTCAGGGGGCCTTGGCGGTAGGTCAGGGGGCCGGGAGCCGAGATGCCCCACTGTGGCTATGGACCTGCTAATCAATCTGTTGGGCAAAAATCCCACATGGCCCTACTCACTTTCCAAAATCACTTGGTGAGCACCAGGAAAGGTGTCAAGCAGCATGGCAAACGTGGACACCATGTTGGGGACCCCTGCCCTTCACTATGGCTATATTGAAGAAACAGGCTTGCAAGCCCCATTCCATCAGGTCCTGGGAGCTAGATAAAGCTCTGCAGCCATCCCAAATATCTGCTCGGTGATGCTGCCCCTTTCCCTTACTCCTGGGGGTATACCAACTTCTCTCTGGGTAGTAGCCCTACCACCAACAAATCTGATAGATTATTTCCTGCTAGATGGATTTATATATCTAGCACTCTATCCATTGCCATTTAAAGGCTCTGCCTAGTTGCCACGTCTCCCGCATTGCTCGTGCTAGCTAGCACAGGGATGATCTTTCATACAGTTGCATTTTAGGGATGAAGTGCTCATCTTCTGCCATACGCCATTACCACACTTTGGAAAAAGGAACTAAATAGGTGTGATGTGTTTAGAGAATGTTCAAACTACAAGAAAATATAATAAACAAAAAGAGTATACATGGGCTGTAAAAGCATCAGGCTGAACAAGCATAAAAAGAAACAGTGAAAACACACAGTCCATTAAATCCTAAACTCTATACTTAGCCAAACAATGTTTTTGCTCAAATAAGGTAATAATTCTGGAAGTTGCAGTATTTAAAATCCTTCATTTCTTTAGTTCTTGTAGTCGGGACTCTTCTCATTGTCCCTCAACACATGGTCAAGATGAAGTCTCTAAATAAAGGCTTAGTCCTTTGTGGCTTGTGTTCAGAAGGGCCCAATAGATACCCTCAAGAGCCTCTTCCTCATGTCCTGAGAGTTTATAATCTCCTCTCAGTAGTCCATCACCCTCTAGGGTCAGTCATGATCTTCTGTGGTTGCCAGCTCAGTATTGGGAAATACCTGGGGATTTTGGGGGTGGAGCCTCAGGAGGGCAGGGTTTGGGTAGGTTTAGGGACTTCAGTGGGGTATAATGTCATAGAGTCCACCTTCCAAAGTGTCCATTTCTGACCTCTGTTGCCTGGAGATCAATTCTAATCCCAGGAGATCTCCAGCTACCACCTGCAGGTTGGTAACCTTATGATCTTCCTATTTCAAAAGGATTAAAATGCTGCCAAGCCTTTTGGCCTTCCTAGTCTCTGTTCTTTCAGTGTTCTAGCAGGCTATTAGATAGTAAACCTTTTGTTCCATTTGGGCCAGGTCATCCTACATAACTAAGCCCTGAAGTACTCTGTGCTTGAGGTTTGTCAACTCATTCCCCAGTACCTTTCCATTTTGCCAGCTATGAACTTGCAGCTGGGCTCCAGTTCATAGACAGAGTGCAGTATCAACTTTTGGAATATCAGCATGATTTCGAGGCTGAAGGGCATTTCTCCATAAGCTCCAATGTAGTATACGAGGAAAAAACTGCAGCAGGCCACTGAGGTAATACTGTGAGAAGAGTTCAGATTGTCAATGAAACTGCGATGAGTGAAACGTTCTATGGGCAAGCAGGACTGTACTTTTGTGTGATGATGTGTAAACAGCTGTAAGAGAAAGAACAGAAAAGTCTGGCATTTTCTGAACAATGTAGTTTAATGTTCTGACAGAAAAGCAGAACCACTTATTCTGATCTGATAGCACACCAATGCATAACTGGAAAAAAATAGCAATTCTGTGTCACTACTCTGTTAAAAAGCAAAAATAGATACTTCCAAAATTATGGAAGACAGCTAACCTGATTATATTGGAGTGTAGAGCAAAAATCTTAAAAAGTGATCAGTTTTATTTTTAAATTTCACATAGAGCACAATCGTTTCTGTGTTTGTCTTAATAATTAGATTTGTTAAGTTAATTAACTGCACTACTTTAACTTATCTGTAAATCAGTGAACTGATAATCGCTAGGAACGTTAAAAATTCAGTACAGCTTTAGGCTTGTCTTTGTTCACACTGCTACTTGTTAAAGATTTTTTTTTGTCACTGTTTCTGACCTGAATAGGCTTGCCAAGCCCCCGCTGAGGGCGGGGGAACCCCGATTTGAAAGCCCCTTACCCGCTTTTTAAAAATTCCAGCCCGGGGGAAAAAATGGCGGCCGGAAGTTGCCGCTCTAGCACTTAAGTCCTCCAAGTCTATGGTTATAAAAACCATAGAGATGAGGGCTAGAGCGTGTTCCCTCTAGTGTGCTCCGCCTGGAGCACAGTTCTGGCTGATTTTCAAGCAGCCCCTCCCTCCTCAGAAGCTCTGCTCCACTCAGGTACAGTGAAATTTCCCTCCTTCTTGCCTCTGGCATTGCAGCTCTTTCCTTCTGCAGCCTCTCCGATATCCTGCTTGAGTGGTGGTGAGAAATCCCTCTTTTTTATGTCTTAGGAGTCAAGCAGTAGCTTCCCTATAGTGTGTGTGTGTGTGTGGGGGGGGGGTCAGAGTCCTCTACCCAAAAGCCTTGCTTCTTCTTTTGTGTTGTAAATGTGGAAATCCTTGGAGATGGAGAACAGCTCTTCCTATGGCCGGTCCCCCTTCCCTTTTATTTTGAACGCCAAAGAAGAAAGGAAGGTGGAGTGTGTTTGTGGACAGAGAGAGAAAGAGAAAGGAGTAGAAAAAATTGAATTAAAAACAATAATCAGGCTTCTTACTATTTGCAGTACAAATTGTTGAATGTGGCTTCCATTTTCCCCTCCCCCTCGCCTTCATCTCTCCTGACTCCCCCCCCCCAGTCCTTTTTGGATTTCTCCAGCTTTTCCACTCATTGTTTCTACTTAACTTTTATTTTTAAAAAGAAAGGACCCCCCCCTTTCTGACTGCTCACGACAGAAAGCTGAGCTAGTGAGTTTCTCTGGAGATGTACTGAAAGGAAGGACAGGATTGCCCATTGGAAACAATGGGAAACACTTGAAGGCCCGTTGGAAATAATGGGAGCCAGGAATGCCTATTGCCTTGTATGGCCTCCATTAAAATACATTACAGTACAAGCAGAGTTGCAATAAAAATGCAGAATGGATTTTCCATTAAGGTCTCTGGGCCCAAATGCACTACTCTGGGAATGGAATGAGAGACCACAGAGTGGAATGACAACCCCAGGGTGCAGCAGTAATGTTCTGGGACTGGGATGAGAGACTATGGAGTGGAATGACAGCCCCAGGGTGTAGCAGGAGTTGGAAGAATCTGGCCCCCACCTTACAGGATTGTTACTATAGGACTGAAGGTATGCTGTGGCCATCTATTCCTGGCTGGCTCCTGCAGCAGACATTTTGTGTCTGCATCCAGCATATTGTGTCAGAATTACAAAGATGCCACAGACTCAAAAAGGTTGGAGACCCCCAAGCTAGACTACAGGTTGGGATATTTCACAGAGACTATGGAAGGGGTTCTCTGGGTCAGTGGTCAACAGAGTAGGCAATAGTGTGCAAAGAAATCTGGGAGAGTGTGACACGGAAAGGGAACATGGAGGTAAGGAAGGCAGCAGAACTGGACACTGGAACTGGTAGAGGGACAAGGGCAAGATTTATAATTGACAATGGAGGAGGTGGCTCACATCAACCTCATGAATTTGTAAGGAAACAAAGAAGCTGAGATGGAGCTGATCTGGTGATAGCTACACACATTCCAGAAATACCCGAGCCAATTCCAGGTTTTATGGATAAACATATGGAGCAGAGATCTATCAGTGGCTATTAACCAGAAGGTATAGAGAGGAACTTTCAGGCTGGGGCAAGTGATGCTCTGTGTTCTTGGTGCTCGGGGGGGGTGCAGCAGTGGGAGAGCTTCTAGTGTCCCGGCCCCACTGCTGGACCTCCTGATGGCCCCTGGTGATTCTGGCCACTGTGTGACAGAGTGTTGGACTGGATGGGCCATTGGCCTCATCCATCAAGGGCTTCTCTTCAGCTCACACACACAATGCACACAAAGCATGGTCTCTCTACCATCAGTCCATCAATGTCAGCATTGTCTACTCTGACTGGCAGTGATTCTCCAGGGTTTTAGGTAGAGGATTTTGGCAGAGTATTCAGCCTTCAGTTCTTAGACTATTCTGTTGTGTATTTTGCATAGTGTGAAGGAATGTTGTCTGGTGATCTTTTTCTAGGACCTAGCACACATACTTTTTGTTTTCGTTATAATACATATAGTCTCATTTGGTCAGAATTAAGCACATTGAATCCTATTGATTTCAGTGTAATGTTTCAGTGTGTGCTTATCTTTCCTACTGAAAAAAGTGAAAAGGGCTTCACTTTTGACATGTGCTGTTTGCTTGTTTTTCCTTCTGATTGTTAAATGTTTAAAGCATTTTATGTTTCTTAAAGCTTTTTGTTATTTTTGCCCTGGAAGGAGGCCTAAAAGCCTATTGGTAATGTAACATAGGGGAAAAGGTGGGGTGGGAATTGATATATGACACTGAATTTAAATTTTATTTTTTGAAAGAAGGTTACTTCAGAGGGGGAGGTGGGTATGGGGGAGTGCCTGGAAAGTGACATCACAGGAAGGTGAAGTTTTCGTGCAGTGTACTGGAAGTGACACCATTGGAAGGGGAAGTGACATCACTTGCCATTTGACCTGGAAATGACATCACAGGAAGTGACATCACAAAAGTCTCCTGGCTCCACCCCCAAAGTCTCCTGGCTCCACCCCCAAAGTTCTCAGATATTTCTGGATTTGGACTTGGCAACCCTAGACCTGAAACATCTGATATACAAAAATTCTCTCAAATGACCCAACATTTATTTATTTATGAATTATGTAGAACATTTGTATGCTGCCTTTCCAGGAACCTGCCCCAGGCAGTTTATAAAACAAAACAATGAAAGATATTTACGAGAACCCAGCATAAAGCCATAAAAAATTAGATTATAAAACCAAACCACAGACAGCTTAAAATAACAATTCCCATGCTAAAATTGTGCTTTTAAAAAATCAACCTCTTAATTAAAAGCTTGTGTGAACAGAAACGTTTTGGCCTGGTGCATAAAAGAAAGTAATGTAGGTGTGAAGTGAACCTCAAGCAGAAGGACATTCTACATGTGAGTTGCCATTGCTGAAAAAGCCGTCTCTGATTGCACCTGCCTCACTTCTTAAGGTGGAGGCACAGACAGAAGAGCTTGTGAGGTAGATCCTAACTGGCAGTCTGGACAATATGGGAGAAGGCAGTCTTATTTAGGGTTACATTTTAGCAAAATTTAGATTGCTTGGCTCAGGAACCAACAGACCTGTCCCTTGGAAATAGAGAATCAGAATGAATATCTCAGGCACCATGATGGGGGGGCACATTTTCCAGAAGCTGCCAATTATCTAGGTGGCAGAGTCTTTACAGCCCACCATCCAGGTGATCAACAATGGCTTGGGAAAGGAAGTCATGTGAGGCTGGGGAGAGGTGAGAGAGGGTTTTGCTGTACCTCTTACCCTCAGAGATAGCCCTGGCTGCCAAAATGTCTTGAACTATCTCTGTTCGGAAGATTTAGCCCTCTCCAAATAAATCTTATTCTAAAAGCATAAACATTAATTTAGATTTTGACTCTTCCTTCAGAAGTACGATTGTGATTAATTTTGTGTATGAATGGAAAAACTGTGGGAATAAAATGAGGGCAGGAAGTGACGGCAGGAAGGGTTGCCTTAGTGCTTAGTTCTTGTGGCTCTTTCTTACACACTGAGGGATTGCCACTTTGGGGTCAGGAAGCAATTTTTCTCTGGGCCAGTTTGGCCAGGGATCCTGGAGGTTTTTTGTCATCTTCTGGGCATGGAACGGGTGTGGAATGGTGGTCCCTGTGGGTGTGGAGGGGGAGGTATTGGTGAATTTCCTGCATTGTGCAGGGGGTTGGACTAGATGACCCTGGAGATCCCTTCCAACTCTATGATTCTATGATTCTGTGAGTTTGACTCCATTGGAAAATGTGTTGTGGGCAGTCAAGAAACCAAAGTTACTCAACACCTTTTATTGTTTCTTTATTGCTCTTTTTTTCTTGCCGTCTTTTTCCCCAAGGGGAACAATGTGGTCATAAATAGCTACTTTAACACAGTGAAATGGTCAAGTTCATCCTGTGGCCAAGTGATTCCATTTTAGAAGCATTTTTAGTTCTTTAAAAGGGCTGTGAGGCCCCAGTCCAGACTGTGTGCCCAGCATGGTGGCTTCAGGAGCTCTTGTCCTGCCTCCTTGCCTTTTCAGCTGCAGAAATGGCTATTTCTATATTGAAAAGGCATGACAGGTGGGGTGGACAGAAGAGCTCCTGGGGTCACTGGAGTCCCAACCTGGAGAAGGGCCTAGTAGAATTTTTTAAAGAACTGCAAATGCTTTTAAAATGGTATCAGTGTCCATGGGATGCACCATGGCAAATGGTTCTCCAATGGACTTCATAAACCCCAAGTGATCTACCAGCCTTTTGGATATCAGAATCTTACTTTGGATTTTTTAATGGATTTTCTTCCTATATTAGGATTTCTTCCAGTTTGTGTTTCAATATGAATTTGGAGTTTCAGTGTTCCATTTTTATTTTCCTTCTCCCTCCCTCCTGTTTTTGTTTTGGTCATCTTCCTGCAGCATTCTGGGCAGATTGTAAATCGACTCTGCAGTAGCTGGCACTTCTTTTATTAATAGGTATGGAATGGAGGGAAGTGTATGAGGAAGGCAGAGATAAGAGTAAAAGAGCATGTCAGTCTTGTGGCAGTGAAAGAGCTAGGATGACCAGCTCTTAATGAAAGGACTATTTTTGGACTATGATCTAATTTTGAACTGATTAATCACAAATGCAGTCTGCCGTCTTATCTATCAACCAATGGCTGGTCATATTGGGATGCCTCTGAAATGCAGCAGTGAGGGACCTGAGACCCAAGGCTTTTTTGGTGGTACGTGAATCTCTTCTTTTCTTCTTTTATCCTATGCTAAAAACGAGTGCAACATTGTTCTGGTTTTTTTCTCCATTTCTGAATGTAATACTATTTGTTTTCTGATCACCCTCAGGAAGGTTTGGTGCCTTCTAGGGTGATGTTTTAACTGCCCAATGTGTAATGCTAAAGAAGTACTACCTAGCTTACTCAAGGGGACCTTAAGCATAGCCTGGAATAGCAATGATAATGTCTGATCAGGATCTGGCATATATAATCCCAGTTCTTCCATGAAATTCATCTGGTAACTTGGGCCAATCACTCTCTCTGTGTGTCTCACTTCTCTGCTAGGTTTCCCAGCCTCCAGATGATATGATAACCATCTTCAAGTACTTGAAGGGCTGTCATACAGAGGATGGTGCAGAGTTGTTTTCTGTTGGACCAGAACTAATGGGTTGAAATTAGATCAAAAGAGCTTTTGGCTAAACATTAGGAAGAATTTCCTGACAGAGCTGTTCCTCTGTGGAACAGGCTTCCTTGGAAGGTGGTGGGCTAGATGGCCACCTGACAGCAATGCTGATTCTGTGAACATAGGCAGGTCATGAGAGGGAGGGCAGGAAGGGTTGCATCAGTGCTTAGTTCTTGTGGCCCTTTCTTACATGCCCAGGGGAATGCTGATCACCAGTTTGGGGTCAGGAAGCAATTTTTCTCCAGGCCAGTTTGGCTGGAGATCCTGGAGGGGTAGCTGGAGATCTCCCACTATTACAGTTGATCTGCAGATGACAGAGATCGGTTCACCTGGAGAAAGTGGCCACTTTTGAAGGTGGATTCCATGGCATTATACCCCATTGAAGTCTTTTCCATCCCCAAACCCCACCCCCAAAATCTCCAAGTATTTCCCAACCCAGAGCTGGCAACCCTGCTTCCCTCACACAGTTGTACGAATAAACTAGGGATGAAAGAACCCTGATCTTCTGGGAGGGAGGACTGGATAAAAATGCACTGGAGAGATCTGTTAAACACTAGCCTAGCCTAGAAGGGTTTTCCATGGAAAAATCAGTAACCTACTTTCCTGGAAGTATTTCTTGAAGTGTTCTAGGTATTACACCATAGTGGGCTGTTGGGGCATTTATTACTGGTACCAAAGACCAATACTATTTCACCATTTTCCTTTCTTCCTGCTTCCTCCTACAGAATCTTCCCATGTGCGCACAATGAAGGGAGAAAGTACTAGTAATGATCTTTGGTATTTGGAATGAATGACCTAGTAGTTCAGTGACTAAATCAACCATGCCACTGAGCATGCTAATTCTTTATGACAGCCAGCATGGTGTAGTGGTTAGAGTATTGGACTAGCATGTGGGAGACTTAGGTTTGAATCTGCACTCTGCTGTGGAAGCTCTCTGGGTAACTTTGGGCAAGTCCCTCTCAACCTAGTCCAAAGGTTGATTGTAGTGAGGATAAAATGGAGGAGGAGAAATTTCTGGAGGCCACTGTAGGTCCCCATTGGGGAAAAAAGGTGTGGGGGGTGGATGTTTATCTAAATGAAAATAGCCACTTGGGAAAGTGGACTCCATGGCATTGTACCCCACTGAAGTCCTTCCCCTTCCCAAACCCTGCCCTCCTCCCTAACTGGGGTGTGTGTGTGTGACTCAGTGGTAGAGCATCTGCTTGGCATGCAGAAGGTCCTGGGTTCAGTCCCCAGTATCTCCAGTTAAAAGGACCAGGCAGTAGGTGATGTGAAAGACCTCTGCCTGAGACCCTGGAGAGCAGCTGCTGGTCTTGAATAGACAATACTGATTTGCATGGACCAATGGTCTGGTTCAGTAGTTTCATGTGTACATGTGAAATAAATTTATCCTTCTGTATGAAGTCACATAGATCATGACCATCTTATATGATCTCTACCTGTGCTGGCTCTGCTTTGACTACTCCATCTCATTCCCCATGAATTAGTGCAGGTAAATGCAGACTTGAAATATGCATAGCATTAGACCCATCAGGGTTTTTTTTCTAAGATCAATCTCATCCAGTTCTCCTCCTTATTATGTCCCTTATTCCACATGGCTTTTGTCCATTCAGATCCCATAGAGCTGCCAGCTCCAGGTTGGGAAATACCCAGGGCTGGCTCACTCACTAGGTGAACTAGGCATTTGCCTAGGGTGGGCCAGCCCTTAGGGTGCCAAACTGCACCCACCCGCCCCCCAAAAGCCACTCCTGTGCAACGTTCCCTCTAAGCTGTGGAGTCCTGTGAGCAAAAATACTACTTTCTGAGCTACTGGCATGGGGGGGCAGCACATGGGGGTGGTGCATGGGGGAAGGGGGCAGTGCATGGGGGGTGTATGGGGGGAGGGGTGGCACATGGGGGGCACCAGAAGGGATCCTCGCCTAGGGTGCAAAATAAGCTGTGGCCAGCCCTAGAAATACCTGGCGATTTTGGCAGTGTGGCCTGAGGAGGTTGGGGTCTGGGGAGTGGAGGGACTTCAGTGGTTTATAATACTATAGAGTAAACCCTTCCAAAGCACCCATTTCCTCCAGGGGAATTGATCACTGTAATCTGGAGATCAGTCCTAATTCCAGGACATTACCAGGCCCCACATGAAGCTGGCAACTCTAAGGCTCCTTGATTTTCAGCATAGTGTGTGTGTGGAGGGGTGATTGTGGTTGGCTGAAGGGGGCTCCATCCTCTCTTTTCATCATCTTAAAAAGCTGGTTGGATCCAAAATTCTGAATCAGTGCTGAACAAACACGTAAAGCAGAAGGGGGAAAACACACTTTTTCTCTTTCTATAGTTTAGTTCTGTTGGTTATATTTCTAGTTACAGATATCATAGGCAATGGCTGTAGACCCACTGGAAAAAAATGAGTGAACGTGTTGCTAAACCCTTTGTGTTTCCTGCCACGTACTGTGTAAAAGTGGGGCATTTGCACTCAGGAGGGGGAAAGAAAGATGAAAAATGTGTTTGCTTTCATTCTTCAGGGAAAGTGTCAATTAATAACATAAATCTTTGTCAAGTTGACAATGGGAAGATGTAAGGAAAATGTGCAGAGAAAAGCCCTTCATCAGTCTAGGAGCCACATAATCAATCCAGGGCAGGATATTTATTACCCATCTGCTTCATACTACATGAAAGGCCTGGGTATTTGGGGCTGGATTGAATGCTTTTGGAGAACAGGTAGAGATGCATTGAAAGAGAGGGATTAAAAATCCTGTTTATTTTACATTTTACATTGGTTTGCTGATACACCGCAGAGTTCCTAGGATTTGGTTTAAAGGTCTGAGAGCACAACAGCAACAGTAGCCTTACACCAGGGCAGGGGCTTGTGCAACCCTCCTATATCTATATATCTAATTCCCAAGTTGCCCCCTCTGTGCGGATATCTAAATCCGCACATTGGGGGCACCTGGGGGGCAGGGAGATTTTCCTGCGCACGTGGGGTAGTCCCCACGTGTGTAGAAAAATCTAAAAAGTTTTTTAAAATGTAAGGGGAATATCTAAATCCCCAAAAAAGTAAGAGCGTTCCCTGCGCGTGTGCAGGGAACGCTCTACAGAGTGGCCGTTGCCGCCACGCCGTCAAGGGATGGGAGGGCGGGAGAAGGCTTGGCGGGCCAGCCGGCCTCGCCTCTGCCGCTGCTGCTGGGGAGGGAGGAAGGGGGAGGCTTGGCGGGCAGCCGGCCTCGCTGCTGGGGAGGGAGGGTGAAGCTTGGTGGGCCAGCCGGCCGGCCTCCCCCTCGCTGCTGTCGCCGCCGCTGCTCTGCTCCTTGAAAGGGAGGGGGAGGCTTGGCGGGCCAGCCAGCCGGCTGGCCTCCCCCCCCGACGTTGCCGCTGCCGCTGTTGCTTGGGAGGGAGGGGGAGGCTTGAGGGGCCGGCCAGCCTCGCCGCCCCTCTGCTGCTGCTGGGGAGGGGGAATCTCGGCGGGCCGGCTGGCCTCGCCGCTGCTGCCGCCGCCGCTGCTGGGGGGGAGGGAGGGGGAAGCTTGGTGGCGGGAATACTCCCCCCCGCGAGTATCGCGGGTCCGGCCTCTTGTAACTGTATATAGTCATTTGGAGCCATCATGGACACAGTGGCCATCATATCTTTCTAGAAGGAAGGGACTAGGTAGGTCTTCCCACATAAACGCACTTCAGTGGAAACAAGTCCTCCATGGTTTCCATTAAACTGAAATTAAAAGGTTGAAGCTGGTAAAAGGTTAGAAGGTTAACTTGGAATTAGAAATTAGAAGATTACCTTGGAATTAGAAGGTTATCTTGAAAATGAAAAGATTACCCTGGAAGCTCATTATTTAAGGTGTTACCTCTAGTGGATGGAGTTGTACTCCCCTTGGAGGAACAGGTCTGTAGTCTAGGGGTGCTCTTGGACCCAGTCCTCCTTCCTGCTCAATGTTTTGTTGTTTTTTATTTCTTTGTATGTTTTTAGCTCTGGGTTTAATTGTATTAATGATGTACTGGTTTTGGTTAGTTTCGATGATTTTAGAATGTATTTTATTTTTTAATTTTTTATCTGCCTTGGTTGCTCTTGTGAGGACAGAAAGGCAGGATATAAGTTCTGTAAAATCAATCAAACCAATCAATAAACAGTTACCTGATATCAGCTCCTACATTGCTTATGGGAAGGTCACATGGATCATGGGCCTTTGACACAACAGCAGCAATGCTTCCTGCAGGTAAATTTATGTAGGATAGAATTCATACAACCCACATGATGAGAATTCAGACGTTACTAATGCCATGTGGGAGCTGACTACATTGAATTGGCAGCCACATTGCACAGAGGTACTATTTTTGCTGGGCCTTTGTTTAATGAAGAGAAATCTAGTCAAGGATGATTTCTTCTTTATAAGTAAATGGATCGTCATAAGACTGGATTTGGGGATGACGGGTTCAAGTGTTTCTGATTACTTGTGCCCACAGTCTGCTTCCAGGTAAAACTACTAAGAATGAACATTTCACACAATGTATGGAAAATTATTCAGGTGGATTGTGTAGGCTTCATTGAGTCAAGGTTCTGGAAATGCATTTAGATTGTGTGTGGGCAGATGGCAGACTATCAGAATGAATTAGGACATATAAAATTGTGTTGCAAATAGAACAAGTAAAGGCAACTTTAAAGGAGAGGACTATTATTGTTCACTCTTGCTTATATGATGCAGCAATTTGATGTAGTGTTACAAAGTGCTTGGTTAAATTGCATTTATTGAAGACACTTACGAAGCTGGTGAGTTTGTTGAAAATAGTGTACAGTATGATATATTTATTGACTTCTTGTTTGTTATTTTACCTGAATGTCTAACTGGGATTCTGCTTCTTCTGCCTGTGGAATACTTAATTTTAAGGAGTGTGACACTTTCCCCTCACCAGCACTACCGCCTGGCCTTTTGTCATTATGCCGCTTTACTTTCCCGGGGTTTCCTCAGGCCTCAGAACAGGAAAAGGGATGCGTGGGGTTAAGAACATAAGAAGTCACCTGCTGGATCAGACCAGTGGTCCATCTAATCCAGCTTCCTGTCTCACACAGTGGCCAACTAGTTCCTCTGGATGGCCAACAACAGGGCACAGAGTCCAAGACCTTCCCCTGATGTTGCCTCCTGGCTCTGGGATTTAGAAGTTGACTGAACATGGAGGTTCCCCTCAGTCACCATGTCTAGTAGCTATTGATAGACTTATTTGCCATCAATCTATCTAATCCCCTTTTAAAGCTGTTTATTCCTATGGCCATCACTACATTCTCTGGCATTGAATTCTGCATCTTAATCACTCTCTCTGTAAAAAAAAAAAAAGTATTTCATTTTGTCCATCTACTATCCACCCCATGCATAATTTTATAAACCTCTATCATGTCGCCCCTTAGTCATCTCTTTTATAAACTGAAAAGACAGACTCTTCAGTCTTTTCTCATAAGGAAGGTCCTCCAACCCCTGAATCATTTTGGTTGTCCTCATCTGTACATTTTCCAGCTCTGCAATGTTGTTGTTGGGGGTTTTTTAGATACGGTGACCAGAACTGTACACTGTATTCTAAATGAGGCCGCACCATAGATCTATACAGGAGCATTACAACATTGACAGTTTTATTCTCAGTCCCTTATCTAATAATCCCTAGTGCAGAGTTTGCCTTTTTCACTACTGCCAGCATGCTGGGTTGACACTTTCATTGAGCTATCCACTATGACCCCAAGATTGTCTTCCCTTTCAGTCTCAGCAAGTTCAGACCCCATTAGCCTATATTTGAAATTGGGACTTTTTGTCCCAATGTGAATCACTTTATACTTACCAACACAGAACTTCATTTTCCACATTGTCGCACACTCACCTAGTTTGTGAAGATCCTCTTAGAGGTGGCACCACCTAAGTCCTCACTCTCTTTCCTAGAGCAGCGTTTCTGCAGAGTATGGCATGCTCTTCCTTTCTACTCTTTGCTGACCAGGTTGTGAAGACACCATTTATGCTTTATACCCTACCAGTCAGCCCCCAACTGCATCTCCCTGTCCCCATCTCTATGGCCTGAGCCATTATCTGGGTCAGGGATTAGAGTACCACTTTCCCCAATCTCCTCCTCCATCCTTGCTTGCCCTTCCCCTTTCTCTCACTGTCAGTTCCTGGGAGACTTTCAACCAGGTCTTCCCTGCCTGGTTCTTGCATGGCTGGGCTACTTCTATGCCCTTCGTGATTGGGTTTTTGCTGGTTGCCTCCATGCTTGCTGGTTGGCCTGATGGCCTCTGAAGCTTATTCTTCCCCAGAATTTCCTTTTGCTATCCTAGTAATGGGAGATAATGTTGGCAGCCAAAGTTCTGGGGCCCGGGAGTGGGATGGCAAGGCTCAGTTGCTGCAGTTACTTGCTGCTCATGGTCTCATCCTGGAAATTCTGGCTAAGCTGGCAGTAGCTGCCTGAAATATGAAGGAGGTCCTGCTCAGCTCCTGCAGCATTGGAGAAGTCCCTGGCTTGGCTCCAGGTACCTTGGCTGAGGGCAGGCCAGGTACTGGCCCTGGACAGGAAAGATATCTTTAGTACTAGCATAACCTTACAAGTTATGAAGGTCCCCTGGGAAATTTAACCAATGCTATCAAGACTTTCCTAGTTTTTTCAGATACTGGACTTCCCATGAGTTCCAGTTCCACATGTATCTTATAATGGAACAAGAGGCGGGACCCGCGATACTCGCGGGGGAGGGAGTATTCCCACCGCCAAGCTTCCCCCTCCCTCCCTCCCCCCCCAGCAGCGGCAAGGCCAGCCGGCCGCCGAGATTCCCCCTCCCCAGCAGCAGCGGAGGGGCGGCGAGGCTGGCCGGCCCGCCAAGCCTCCCCCTCCCTCCCAAGCAGCGCGGCGGCGGCAGCGGCGGGGGGGGGAGGCTGGCCGGCCGGCTGGCCAGCCAAACCTCCCTCTCCCTCCGTTTCAAGCAGCAGGGCGGCGGCGGCAGCGGCGGGGGGGAGGCCGGCCGCCTGTCCCTGGATGCTGTCGCGGCTGGCCCGCCAAGCCTCCCCTCCCTCCCAAGCAGCGCGGCAGCGGCAGCGGGGGGGAGGCCGGCCGGCCGGCTGGCCAGCCAAGCCTCCCTCTCCCTCCGTTTCAAGCAGCAGGGCGGCGGCAGCGGGGGGGGAGGCCGGCCGCCTGTCCCTGGATGTTGTTCCGGCTGGCCCGCCGCCTCCCCCTCCCTCCCAAGCAGCAGGGCGGCGGAGGGGGGGAGGCCGGCCGCCCGGCCCGCCAAGCCTCCCCCTCCCTCCCTTCAACCAGCAGGGCGGTGGCCACGGCGGCGGCGGTGGCAGCGGGGGGGGGGGAGGCCGGCTGGCTGGCCCGCCAAGCTTCACCCTTCCTCCCCAGCGGCGAGGCCGGCTGCTCGCCGAGCCTCCCCCTTCCTCCTTCCCCAGCGGCAGCAGCAGCAGCGGCAGTGGCGAGGCCGGCTGGCCCGCCAAGCCTTCTCCCGCCCTCCCATCCCTTGGTGGCAACGGCCAGTTTGTAGAGCGTTCCCTGCGCATGCGCAGGGAGGGCTCTTTTACTTTTTTGGGGATTTAGATATCCCCTTATAATTTTTTAAACTTTTTAGATTTTTCTGCACACGTGGGGACTGCCCCACCTGCGCAGGAAAATCTCCCTGCCCCCCAGGTGCCCCCGATGTGCGGATTTAGATATCCGCACACAGGGGGCCACTTGGGAATTAGATATATAGATAGTCGAGGGGGGTTCTTATGATGATAAAATGGCAACTATATAATTCAGGATAATTGACCAACTGGGGAGAATGACTGACTGAAAGCTCACATAAAACTAAAATTAATAGGACAGCTAGGGAGATTATTCAAACAGGCTATTATCCAAATAAATGTTTTATGCACGTCCAAGGGTTTTTAGCATGTTTAGTGTTATGTGTTTAAGTATTGCTTTCTTTGCAGCTTTGTTCTAAATAGTTGGATGCCTGTTACATTGCATATTTTAATGTGACATGAGCCTTCTAGAGAGCAAGGAAAAGGAAAGATATACATCTTTCCATAAAGCCCAAATCCTGCTTGGGATATGTGGAACCAGTTGCATAGTTCTTTGGATCCAAACCCAATCCATTCAGGAATAGAGCAAGCAGATATTTTATCTGAAGGACTTAATCCATTGGTTGTCGAAGTCTTTATTGGGTTTCCACCAGTGTTCCCTCTAAGCTGAGTTAATGTGAGCTAGCTCACAGTTTTTTAGCCTCTGGCTCACACTTTTTTGTCTTCGCTCAGGAAAGATGGCTCCAGAGCAAACTAATTTATGCAGTAGCCAAACTGCTCGCTCACAACTTTAATGCCAGTAGCTCACAAAGTAGAATTTTTGCTCACAAGACTCCACAACTTAGAGGGAACATTGGTTTCCACTGGCAGAGGTATGGGGTACTTGGAGGAAGTATACAAAATTTCAGGGAGTAATAAGGTCTTACACCACAGGCAGGTGACACTTTTTAGCAGCCAATGCTTGTGAATAGCTTCAATGTCCTTTAGCAGAATATTCTCTAGTAGAGTGTCTTCAGCCCCTGGGTTGGGACCTTCATTTGGGTCACAGAGGTCCACTTGTTGGGTTATGAGTCCCTATTGAATTGCCATGAATGGCTGCTTTTAGGAAGGACTGCTGTGAGTGTGCATCTTTACAGACCTGCCTTCCATTGCATGCACACTGAGTGGAGAGGTAGGATAGTGCCATGAGGTCATTGGGTAGTGGAGAGTGATAGAAAACAGAGTGATAGTATAAAGGGGATACGGAAGGGGGAAAAAGGGATTGTGTAACAAAATTGTGCATACCAAAGATAATTATATATAACATGGTATATAAAACAGAAAACATTTCTCCCCAGCATCCCCTTCAACTATAATCTTTAAAACACTGTCAATAGAATACAATGATACTTCATTTGAGGTACATTTATATTTAACAGTTTAGATTTCAAATTTCATAACCAATCTGTTTTGTAGCTACATTATTGGTTTCATCATTACTGCATATTCACTATTACACATTTTTTGTCACTTCTGTGTACACGCTATTACTTTAAACAATAGATATTATATCAAAGTACAAAAGGCAAGTCTATTATATATTATAAGAAAATAAATGATGCTTCTGCTCAGAATCCACTTTCTTATACATTTATGTTCATTTAAAACTTATTCTGCTTCTGCATAGCAATACAGTTTTTTGAACTCTTTCTCATTCTAAATTTCACTCCTGCTTGGATAATATGCACTCCATCTCAACTCAAATTTTGTAATTGATCTGTCTCTCAAATAAGTTGTTAGCCATTACTGCATATTCAGCAAGTATATTTTCCCATTCTTTTAAGTGTGGACAGACATCTAGTTTCCATTTTGCTGCGTAGATCATTCTAGCCGCTGTCACCATGTATTTGAATATCTCTTCCAATTTTTTTGGTAATTTGTTAGGCAGTATACCTAATAGCATATTCTTAGCTTCCATGGGAAATTTAAATTTTAATATGTTCTGCATTTTTTCATGTATTTCTTTACAATATCTTTTTGCTTTTTTACAAGTCCACCACATATGAAAATAGTGCCATTTATGTCTTGACATTTCCAGCATTTTCCTTTGTAGTTTTTTCTGCTTTCTCAATATCCTTTGGGGTAATATACCATCTAAAAACATTTTGTACCAATTTTCTCTTAATGCTTGTCTGGCTGTGAGCTTGATTTCTTTCCCCCAAAACCATTCCCATTGATGCATAGATATCTGCATCCATTTAATCATATATTTTTCACTTCTTCTTTTTCTAGCTGGAGTAATAACTTACATATCCATTGTAGTGAATGCTCTTTTTGTTTTATAATAAGCTGTTTGAACTCAGTCACATCTCTTAGAGCTCCGCCTTCTGTGCTGATGATCTTCTTGAGCAGGGGTGTTGAACTCATTTGTTATGAGGGCCAGATCTAACATAAATAAGACCTCGTTGGGCCGGGCCATGTGTGTCATACAATGTAAAGGACACAAACACAAAGGGTTTTTTTTACTTAAAATAAAAGCATGCTTAAAACATTAGCACTCTTGCAATATTTTGTTTATTTAACAGTGTCTGATAACTGATACTTCTTGCTCTGAATTATTGCATCAAAATGTCTGTGCTGCTGCAGTCTTGAATATACTGTTCAGGTTTGTTTCTGTAAGCTGCAAACCTACGATGATGCAATAGCAGCAGAACTGGAAGAAGAAGCAGAAGACAGCCAGTTCCACTGCGGGCCTGATAGAAGCCCTCTGGGGGCCTGATCCAGCCCCTGGGCCGCATGTTTAACACCCCTGCTCTTGAAACTTATTGATAATATAGCAACCATTGAATGTTATTCAAATAAAAGAATTCCTTTTGAACAGAAATCTGCCCTTTCCTTGCAAAAGC
The DNA here is from genome assembly GCA_029375565.1 of Gekko gecko. Classification (NCBI taxonomy): domain Eukaryota; kingdom Metazoa; phylum Chordata; class Lepidosauria; order Squamata; family Gekkonidae; genus Gekko; species Gekko gecko. Next base: position 103,514,559 of record JAPDNY010000010.1, on the reverse strand, counting down.
TGGCTCTTGCCTTCACTCTTTTCTGTATGCCTAACACCCAGCCACTCCCCAACCCAAACAATCCTATAGTGCTCTGCTCTGCCTGCACACATAGTACAGAGTCCACCCTATTGGTTCCTCCTCTTTCTGCCACTTGACCTCCTGCCACCTATTAGCGTGACTGCTTTTTAGGGTTGCAAGCTTCCAGGTGCTGGTTGAAGATCTGGAATTACAGCTGATCTCCAGGCGACAGAGATCAGTTCACCTGGAGAAAATGGCCACTTTAGAAGGTGAAC